>JBBPKK010000741.1:0-10200 GCA_038089215.1 Tylopilus vinaceipallidus
CCTCCTCCCGCGTTAAATTCACACCCGTGGCGTCGGACCACGCCTGTGACGACACCTGCCGGAGACACCACTCCAGCACGCGTTCCACGCGGGCTTTCAGCTCGTACGCCTCGTCCACCTGATAAAATGCCATCCCGTTGCGAAACGACAGCCAGAGATAGAGCACGAGCACCTTGTGCAGCCCCTCTAGATGCTTCAACGCGTCCCTGCACGTCTTGGCATGTGCCCGGTCCGGCATCATGCGCTCCATCTTTTCCAAGACGGTCATGTAGGGCGCGACATACAACACCGCATCGAGGTCGACGCGGATCGTGTTGGTGTACAGACGCAGGATCTGGGCGAGGGCGTCGAGTGCGACGGGATCGGACCATTGGATGGGACAGTTCTTGAAGAGGAGCTTGTCGTGCAAGAGAAGATCTTTGCCGTGCGCATCGATGAACCGGCTGAGCTGGTCTACGTGAATCTGCGCCGCAGCGCGGAAGGGTGGGCGGATGCAGGAGACGTACGAAGGCACTTCGAGGAGTGCCCGGGTGGACGCTTTGGACGGGAGAACCTGGGAAACGTCCTCCATCCAGTGACCTGGGGGGTCAAAGACGGCGCACGTGAGCGGGGGCGCGGGTGTGGCAAGTGCAAGGCGAAGGGCAGGAATATCCTCCTTGTGCAGGGTCGTTACGAAGCCGCCTGGCTGACCATGCAATCCATAACGCCCTGCTCGTCCTGCTATCTGCTTTATTTGAGACACGGACAATGGGCGCTTCTGTTGTCCATCGAACTTGTGAAGGGTTTCAAATACTACACGTTTGATCTTGCTGTAAAAACAATGGGTAAGTGATACAACAAGAAAGGTCAGGCGAGAATATACCAACAGGTTGAGTCCCATTCCAACCGCATCGCTGGCAACTATAACATCGTACCCGCTTTGCGGGTCATTGAAAAGCGCAGCTTGCTCGGACCGAATCTCGGGTGGGAGCCTGCCATATGCGACCGCACAGCGCAAACCGGTCTTCTCCTCGACTTTGGCTTTGACGGCGAATATCCCATCCCGGGAGAACACGACGAGACAGTCGCCCTTCTGAATCTGGGACAAGTCACCATCCAACGACGACGCTTGAATCTCCAAAGGGGTGAGTCGTGCGTACCAATTGACAACGAGCTCGTCACCGGTGTTCTTCAGGACCTCTTGAATAATCGGTACCGCCGTCTCCTCACCACAGAGGTGGATCTCTCTTGCAGGAAGACCCAAGACGGCATTGGTCCATGCCGCACCACGCTCAGGGTCCGCAATCATCTGTATCTCGTCCACCACAGCTACATCCACGGGTCTATCAAGGCTGGCCATTTCCACCGTTGAACTCAAGAGGGGTGCGTTCTCTGCGACGATCCGAAACTCTTCTCCCGTGCGCAAGTTGCATTGACGTACGTATCGGGCATGTCCGTCTTTGCGAACGGTGGGTCGAAACCCGGCTTCGTTCGCGACGTCCGTGTTGATGATGGTATCGGGCAACGAGCCAGGTATAGGTTCCATCCCGAGGGGGACGATCTGACCCTTGTTCAGCCGCTCCCAAATTTCGTGCGCAAGAAGACGTAAGGGGCCAGCGTAAAGACCAGAACTCGAGGCCGCGAGTGCGCGTAGCGCCATGTGGGTCTTTCCGCTGTTCGTAGGGCCGACGTGCATGATAAATTTGCGTTTCATAGCACGCGCTTTCGGGAACAGGTCTGCGGGATAGGAGAGGTCCGCGACGTGACGGAGGCGAGCGATCGTGTCGAGGGTGGATTCTGGGACGCGAGCGCGGAGATGGGGCTGTTTTTGAGGATCAGAGGCCCATGCAAAAAAGAGCTGGGAGATGATCTGGTCGAGCCGCTGGATCGAGTGGACGTCCGCGGAGGACAGCGCGAAGCGGTCCAGGCCAATATTTGGTAGTCGGGTGTTGTCGGAGAGCAAGTCCTGGCGGATGTCTGCGAGGAAAGGAGAGAGGAGGTCCGGCAAGTGGGCGCGAGGGATGCCAAACCTCCCCAGACGGGCACGTACGTATGGGAGAGTCGCCCAACTTTTGGCATGGGATGTGATGAGTTTCCGAATGTCGGGCGCGGCGGAAGGTAAAAACTGCTTTGTGAGTCTGGCTTTGTGTCTCGACGGACGGGTGGGCAACCTAGAGAGGTTATGGTCGGAGTCGATGTTAGATGCATCGGAACGCCGCTCGATGTGATTGAGGGATGAGCGAGCGTTTGAGCGCGAAGGTAGCAAACCTTTTCCCAACCGAAACCGTCGGAAGGAGGGATAGCTGAATTCCAACCGTGCTTGAGAAGAAGGAATGCGGCGCGGGGCGAGCATCAGATCCCTGCTTCGTCACGACTTGGCATTTGACGCGTCAGACGGTCATAGAGCAGTAGCAGTAGTTAGGCACCTGTTGTTTGTAGTTGTGTAGCCCAGTTTGTGATGCCACAAGCGCCGAGCTCGCACTGCCTCTATCAGCGGAGTCGATCCTATCTTTCTCGTTCGCCAACCCTTTTGTATCCATTCTGAATCACCATGGTGGGTCACTGTTAATTATAGTCACAGAGTGATTTCCACTACTACTGTGATCAATGCTCGTGATCTATCTTCCTGACTGGGTATTAACTGATTTATGTTAGTTGCCTCGGCGGCAAGACAGCCTTGAAGCCCCCACCTTCTCTGTTTCTAACTTCGATTCTGCTGAACTGGAACTGGGTAGCCGTATTCCTGAGGGCCAGCCTCATAAATTGCCCCTTTCAGACTCTCCCTCTGCCGTTTGTGTGACAGTAAACGAGACTGAGGAAATGGTTGTCACAAGTGCGAAACCATTCATCCGCATAGTTTGAAGACGCTGTTGATGGAAATACATAGATATGCGTGCAACAGCACTCGCCCTTGGCCTTCGACGACTACCTGTTGGTTTTTACATTACGATGCAACACAGTGGGCGGGAGTGGAAAACTGCAGCCAAGTCTGTCTCTATAGATGACGATGCTGTAGAATGGGATAGCCTGATTCCGATGTGAGTCTGTACATCTTCTACTCATGTTAGTTCTCACAGGGTTGTAGTCCGTCTGATTTACATGCCTCCGTCCGATTCGAGATCTATGCATCTCACGAATTTCAGCCCATGCTAGGTAGCGGGGATCAACTGCGTGCTTTAACAATTACCGTTGGAGAGCTGCTAGATCACAGCACCAAAGACATTGGCAAGTGGTGGTGCATTGTCTATGTGTCTGCTTGTTTACCCTACTGTAGTGTTCACCTTTCTCCCTGGTGATGATGAAGTCGTAACTCCATGTTCGACTTTGTTGGTTACCGCCAGACAGCTGAAACGCAAAAGGAGTGATGTATCGGAGATCCTCGATACATGTTGTGTAAGTTGGCAAGTGGTGCTAAAAGTTATCGACACTAATTATTGTAAGTCTCTAGTCGAACGCAGAGTCCTGGTGTCAGTTAGAACTTGAACACGCGACAAACAGGGGCCACATTGCCCTTTCATGTTACCTAAAGCATGGGCAACAACGAGACCTTCAGCATTCTATTCAAGAGTTTGAACATGCACTGGATATTTGCCCACCAGGCTATCCTTGTCGTACAGCTGCAGAAGCAAACATAGCTATGGCAAAGTATATCCTTTATCGGTTTAATGGTGCAGGTCTTTCTCTCGACATCCCACTCAATTTGTACTGCAACGCACTTGCTGCCCGCCCTGTCGGCCACCCTGACAGACCATCTATATTGATGCACCTAGGCATTGTGCACTTGGCGCGATTCGAGAAACGAGGGGATGAAGTTGATGTAGTGCTGGCTAAGAAATTGCTCAACGAGGCAGCCTGCCTCAGCGCTCCAGCGAGCCACATAAACCGAGCCATGGCTCTGTTGCTTCAGATTTGTGCTGCTTATGTTCGGGTTGGGACCCAATCTGCCATACAACATGATTCAGGTTCAGGCTTGAAAAACATGGATCCTTATATCCTAGGTGTCCAACTGTTGGATCGGTTCAAACGCCTTGGTAAATTTGCCGACTTACAGCAGGCAATCTCAGTTCTAGAATCATCCATAGAGTCCATTCCGACTTTGGGCCACCGAGAACCTGGAGGGTTGACAAGTCTTGGTTGGGCGCTGTTTAGCCGTTTCCGTCATCTCGGTGACCTTTGCGACCTCGAGCGAGCAATTTCAAGGTTTAATGATGCAATTCCCTTCATTCCTGAGGGTGATCCCGAGAGGCCTTGCCAGTTGAACATTCTTGCAGGCTTCTATACCACACGTTTCCAGCGTCTCGGGGGCCTGAACGACCTGGAGGAAGCGATTCTCAGGTACAAGAGTGCTGTAAACCTCACACCTGATGGTCATCCTGACAAACCTCGTTGGTGGGCCAGTCTCGGTAAGGCTTACAAGGTTCGTTTTGAGCGCCTTGGCGAGCAAAATGACCTGGATAATGCAATCTCGATGTTCAATGATGTCGTTCACCTGACCCCCACTGGTCATTCCAATAGGCTCAGCTGTGAAAAGTACCTTGCCCGCTGCTTAAAACTACGTTTCAAGCGCCTCGGAAGCCTGACTGACCTAGAGCAGGCAATTTTGAGGTACAGGCATGTTGTTAATCTCACACCTGATGGACAACTCAGCAAAATTGACTGTCAAAATGACTTGGCTTGCTTGTTCCTTCTTCGTTTTCAGTGCCTCAGGGAGTTGAATGATCTCAAGCAAGCAAACATACTACTCCAAGAAGTTGTTCACTTGACTCCTAATGGTCATCCCAGCAAGCCTAATTGGCAAATCAGGCTTGCAAAATCATTTTTAGCCAGTTTTCAGCATTTTGGAGAGTTGAGTGACCTGGAGCAAGCAGTTTCAAGTTACAGTGGTGCTGTTGACCTCACCTCTGATGATGATCCTGACAAGCCTGATCACTTAAACAAACTTGCCAGTCTGTTCCTCACATCTTTTGAACACTATGGCAATCTGAATGACCTGGAGCAAGCAATCTTGAAGTTTCAGAATGCTATTGACCTCACTGCTGATGGTCACTCTGACAAGCCTGGCTACCTGAGTAATCTTGCAACCTCATTCCTCACTCGCTTTGAGCACTTGGGAAAACTTGATGACCTTGAGCAGGCCATCTCTATTCATAAGGATGCTCTTGATCTCATTCCAAATGATGACCCCACAAAACCTATTCACTTGGATAGTCTTGGCAGCACATTGCTCACTCGCTTCAATCAACTTGGAGAACAGAATGATCTTGAAAAAGCAATTTCAATACATCAGGATTCTGTTTCTCTTCTTCCACTTGATCACCCCAGAAGGGCTCACCATATACATAACCTTGGAAACTGCTTCCTTGCTCGTTTTCAGTGCCTTAGTGTGCTTGCTGATCTTGAGGAGGCAATTTTGAGGTACAAGAATGCTGTTGTCTATATTACAGATGAACACAAGGATATTCCTTTGGGAAACCTTGCCAAGTGCTTGCACATACGTTTCAAGCATCTTGGTGAGCTAAATGACCTTGAGCAGGCAATCCTAATATATAGGGATGTTGTTAACCTGACCCCTGATGGTCACATCAACAAATTCTGTTGGATAAATAGCCTTTCCAGCTGCCTCACAACTCGTTTTGAGTGCTTGGGCAATCTAGATGATATTGAGCAAGCAGTGTCAATGCACAAAGATGCACTTTACCTCATTCCTGATGGTCACCCAGACAAACCAATCTACTTGAATGACATTGGCATATCCTTTCTTCTTTGCTTCAAGCATATTGGCAGGTTAAATGACCTGGAGGAAGCAATTTCAAGTTTCAGGAATGCAATTGAGCTCACCTCTGATGACCAACCTAACAAATCCTTGTGTCTTGGCAATCTTTCTGTGTCCCTCATAAATCATTTCAAGCACCTTGGCAGGATGAATGACCTTGAAGAAGCAATTTCAATATGCAGAGATGTCACAGACCTCATTCATGATGGTCATCCCAATAGGCCTTTTTGTTTAAACAACCTTGCTAATGCCCTTGTTCATCGTTATGAATGCCTTGGCCAGCTGGATGATCTTGAGCAGGCAATTCTAATGCAGAAGAGTGCTGTTGACCTTATCCCTGATAATCACCCTGA
This sequence comes from Tylopilus vinaceipallidus, assembly GCA_038089215.1. Taxonomy (NCBI): domain Eukaryota; kingdom Fungi; phylum Basidiomycota; class Agaricomycetes; order Boletales; family Boletaceae; genus Tylopilus; species Tylopilus vinaceipallidus. The sequence continues at coordinate 6,106 of JBBPKK010000741.1, forward strand.
TAAAAGTCTTCATATAAATGCTCTTGGCAATTCATTCCTCTTGAGGTTTAAATGCCTTGGAGTGCTTGATGATCTTGAACAAGCAATTTCAAGACAAAAGAAGGCACTTGATCTCACCCCACATGACCATCCTAACAAACCCACCCTCCTACATAGCCTTGCCAATTCCTTTAGAGCACGTTTTAGGTATTTTGGGGAGCTAAATGACATCAAACAAGCTATAATGATGCACAGGGATGGTGCAGACCTCACTTCTGAATGTCACCCTGAAAAGCCAGCAGGTCTGAACAAGCTTGGAAATGCCTTCTTACTTTGTTTTGCACATTCTGGGGAGTTGAGTGACCTTGAGCAGGCAATTTCAAGGCATAGAGATGCTGTTGACCTTTCCACTGACAATCACCCTGAGAAAGCAATTCACTTGCATAATCTTGGGATATGCTTCCTCATTCGTTTTGAAAACCTTGGTGAGCTTGTTGATATTGAGCAGGCTATTTCAAAATGCAAGGATGCTCTTGACCTGATTCCTGACAATCATCCATGCAAGCCTCATTGTCTGGATAATCTTGGCAACTCCTTGCATTTTCGCTTTGAGCACCTTAGTGATAAGGGTGATTTGGAGCAATCAATCTCATATCACAAGTATGCACTTGATCTCATGCCCCATGATCATCCCAACATGCCCATCATCTGGAACAACCTGGGAAGCTCCTTCTTTGCACAGTTCAAGTGTTACAATGAGCTGCCTGACCTTGAACAAGCAATTTCTAGTTGCATGAATGCTGTTGACCTCAGTCCTCATGACCACCTTGACAAACCACGTCAACTGAGTAATCTGGGCAGTTCCTTGCTTGCTCGTTTTGAGCATCTCCACCAGCCAAGTGACCTTGAGCAAGCAATCTCAAACTTTAGGAATGCTATCAACCTTTACCCTGATGGACACTTTTACAAGGCAGCTGTGTTAAACAACCTTGCTGAGTCCTTAAAAATCAGTTTTGACCACCTTGGAATTCATGGGAATCTTGAACAAGCACTTTTACTGTCTTCACATGTTGCATGTGACTTGATTGCCCCAGCTGTTGTTCAATATCAGGCTGCAATTCACTGGATTTCATGTGCTCGTACTCTATGCCATGATTCTCTCTTGGATGCTTATTCTACAACCATTGCACTCCTGCCTCAACTTGCTTGGATAGGTACATCACTTGCACGTCGTTTCATACTATTGACACGTAGCACCAAGGTGGTGTGGGAGGCAGTGGCAACAGCTCTAGACTTGGGTCACCCTGAAACTGCTGTGGAGTGGCTGGAGCAGGGACGCTCTGTTGTTTGGGGCGAACTATTTCAGCTTCGCAGCCAATATGATGAATTGTCATCTATTCATCCAGATTATGCAGATAGACTTCGTCAACTGTCAGCTGCATTAGAACAAGCTGGAATTACTCGTGAAAAATCCATGTCATTGGCTATAGAGCAGAGGCCTAATGCAGAGCTTCTGGAAATATGGCCATCGCTAGAACAAGAAGCTGACAGACACCGTACACTCGCAATTGAACGAGATAAACTACTGCAGGAGATCCGAACACTTCCTGGTTTTGAACGGTTTCTCCTCCACAGGGATTTTGCTATGCTCCGCACTTCAGTTAACTCCGGTCCTGTTGTTCTCCTCAATGTGACAGAGAGCCGCAGCGATGCCTTGATTGTTCTTGCCAATATGGAACATGCAATTCATGTCCCGCTACCCAACTTTACTCTTGAGCGATGCAATAGATTTCGCACCACAATCACAGATTTGTTGGGCCGCACTGCCAGTTCGGGTACAGCACCCTATGGTACAAGCCCGAGGGAGGGGGTACCTTTGAAGGAGGATGATGCTAACCAGTGGGAACCCATCTTGTCTTTCCTGTGGGTATCTGTTGTTAGGCCTGTTCTAGATGCCATAGGAATTTCGGTATGTGATGTCCTTATGAACTACTGAGGACAGTCGTTCATATCTTCAAACAGGTTCCAGGGAGCTTGTCCCGTATTTTCTGGTGCCCAGCAGGGCCAGCTACACATCTCCCGCTCCATGCAGCTGGTTTTTACGATATTCAATATTCAAAACCTGGCCATAAAGTCTTTGATTTTGTCATCTCGTCATACATCCCCACTCTGAGTATTCTTGCACCATCAGTCACACCTGACGTCCCAAGTAGTGGCGACCTCTGCCTTCTCACTGTCCGTCAACCAGCATCTGATGGCTTGCGTCATCTTCAAGGCGTGGCCGCTGAGGTGGGGTGTATCCGTCAGATAATTAGGAATCAGTCTTCAGCGGGGGTAACGCTTCTTGAGTCTTCCCTCGGGACAGTGGAAGAAGTCCTTTCCCTGATGATGAAAGCCGACTGGGTCCACTTTGCGTGCCATGGCATTCAAGATGCCGAGAGTCCAACAAACACCGGGCTCTGTCTCGCTGATGGGCGTCGCTTGATGGTGTCTGACATGATTGCCCTATCAAAACCCCGGGGCGGGCTTGCCTTCCTCTCTGCATGTCAGACAGCCATGGGTGACCAGGACATCACGGATGAAGCCATCCACGTTGCAGCGGGGATGCTGTTTGCAGGGTATGGTGGCGTTGTCGGTACGACATGGTCGATCAGCGACAAGGTGGCGCCTGACGTTGCGAGGGACGTTTACACCTATCTCTTTCAGAATGGCACAAGGCCAGATTATAGGGAGGCTTCGCGAGCGCTGCACGACGCTGTTGGCCACCTTCGCAAGCAGGGTTTGCCTTTTGAAAAATGGCTTCCGTTTATCCATATAGGTCTCTGAACGTGTTTTTGTACAACTATGCCTCTGAATAACCTGTATATTCAACCATTTGAACATTGCGAAGTGTACCTAACTATAATATGGTGACCATTCTTGGTCGCGAGTCTGCCCACTATGTTATCTATTGACCATGTATAGATCATTATCTGCAGCGGAAAAGAACAAGGAAAGTAAGTCACTAGTATAAGACTGATCATTATCCTCACTGTCTACCTCGTGATAAAGGTAGGTGCCACTGCAGCAACAGCCGTGGATGAAGTGGGTCCAAAGCCAGAACAGCCAGTCCGGAAGGAACAGCACGGGAAACACTTGTGCAGTGGTCTCTTAGCCAAGATCACGGTACCCAGCTTCTCACAATCCGTGTACGAGATGCTGGGTAATAGATGCCCACCCAAGAGGATCAGGGGATTGCCTGCTGGGTGTCCAGGTGTCACGAGAGGAAGGGTATGGAATGGGATAGGCGAGAGCGCAAGGACCTGTAAATGGAAGGCGAGCGTAGGCGTGAGGTGATTGTGACAGTACACGGACAGTGTCGCAGTGCATGTAGTCGTCATATACAGGTTTGCAGCTGGAGGGGTAGGAGTACAAGGGCAGCCTGTAAATTCAGGGATGAATGGATGATGCTATCGAAGCAACTTGCGGTGTTCCGAGAGCACAGGGCAAGGAAGTGAACGGGTGTGCAGCATGGCCCCAATGGCACACTGGCATCATCCCTCAGAGTCAGTCGTGGATTCATGCTGGGATTGCATTGTTGAGGCCTTCACAAGACATGCATGAGCCGGGTCGGAGGTGAATTCCATTCTTGAAGCCCCAAGCCACGCGAAATTGATGCATTGCCCGTGACAATCTGGAACTCTTCTCCCGTGCGCAAGTTGCATTGGCGTACGTATCGGGCATGTCCGTCTTTGCGAACGGTGGGTCGAAACCCTACATGCAGGATCCGAAGTAATACCCGAAACGATCCGAAAGCCACGTTCTGTATTGTATTATGAGTCCACCCTGCCATCAGACGGAGGGGGACGATCTGACCCTTGTTCAGTCGATCCCAAATCTCGTGCGCGAGAAGACGCAAGGGGCCAGCGTAAAGACCCGAACCCGAGGCCGCGAGTGCGCGTAGCGCCATGTGGGTCTTTCCGCTGTTCGTAGGGCCGACGTGCATGATGAATTTGCGTTTCATAGCACGCGCTTTCGGGAACAGGTCTGCGGGATAGGAGAGGTCCGCGACGTGACGGAGGCGAGCGATCGTGTCGAGGGTGGATTCTGGGACGCGAGCGCGGAGATGGGGCTGTT
>JBBPKK010000742.1:0-16797 GCA_038089215.1 Tylopilus vinaceipallidus
TAGTCAAAGTGTAGCAACTTTGGTAGTGCAAAAGTGTAGTCAAGTCTGACTGACATCTGACTGACACTAATCAAAGTGTAGCCAAAGTGTAGTCAACTTTGGTAGTGAAAAGTATCATCCTGTAACAGGAATGTGCTTGGCCAATGCTACAATGCCCATGGTGAGGACAACGATGATGCTGGCATGTGTGGAGCCAATGCTACATCCCACACAATGAAGATGACTATGTCAGAATGTGCATGGCTAGTGCTGTAGTACACATAGCAAAGATGACAGTGATGGCAACAACACTCTGCAACCGATGTCACAGTATTACAACCATGGCAAGGATGAGGATGGGGAAGAGGACAACACTGGCACATGCATGGCCAGTGCCATGATGCACCATGGCAAAAACAATGATGGCAATATTGTTAGCAGGTTTGAACTGGTTCCTCAGAGCTTGGATGGAGAGGCTCCTGAATGGAATGTTGGCAGCCCTATTTGTTCTTAGTATCCTGAATGGATATGATTGTACTACTTCCTGATTTACAACCTCCTCAAGTAGTTATTACAAGTTGAAACTGTGTGCTCAGTCAAATCCATGCATATAGTTAGTTGAAAGATGTGCATACACAATCAAGTTCACACACATTTTATTGAATAACACACATGCTCAATTACAGCTGATTTCAAAATGATGCAGAAAACACAACTTCAAAATTCATGTGGCTGTGTAAGGACCCTGCACACATCTGACTGAAATTGTGTATGGGAAAAAAAAAAGCTTGGTTGATCCATCAAACCCACCATGCCCTGCCAACTGTCCAATGACCTCAAAGCTCATATCCCAGCCCTCCATAGTCAGGGTTACACTGTCAAGCAGATCTGTAGCATTCTAGGTGTCAAAAAATCACTCGTATACACAACACTTGGGCACTATGGAACTTATGGTGTGATGTACAATCCCTTCACCTACTCTCATGTTATCGGTCGCTGCCGAATTCTCAACATGGCCAATGTCCATTTTATACAGTCTGTAGTTCAACACTGCCATACTATTTACCTCGATAAGATCCAGCACGAGCTCTACATCAAGCATCACAAATACAGTATGCAATAATTCCAACCATTCTTCATACCATCCAACACTTTCAGTTCACACACAAAACAATTTCTGCCTCCACTGCTGAACATAATGAAGAAGTACAAGCAATGTACATGAACCATATCATAGCTGAGGTACCCAACCCAAATATGCTTGTGTTTATTGATGAGGTGGCCAAGGATATGTGCACATCTACTCGTCTGCAGGGTTGGTCGTTACAGGGGAAACGCTGCTGTGTGAGGTGACCTCTCATCTGCGGTATGTGGTACTCCATTCTTCCAGCAATCACCCTTGATGGAATCATCACATATGACATAGTTGAGGGCCTGATTGATGGTGAACAATTTGTACAATTTTTGAGGGACCATGTGGTGCATAAACATTGTTTTTATTCATTACTTCTGATCTACATTTGATACAGATGCCATTTACCAACCCATACCCAGGCCCACATACATAGCATAATCATTATGGACAACTGCTGCATCCATCATAGTGAGCATGTTTGTGAACTTGTCAAAGACATGCACTGTATGTTATTTTGGGTATGATGAATTCTTATTGATGCATTTCTAGTGTGCAAACTTCTCTACTTGCCGCCATATTCCCCCTATTACAATCCAATCGAGCAAGCTTTTTCATCCATCAAATCATACCTGCATTGTTATTCAGGTGACTTGTCCCAGATGGCAATTGTTTGCACTTGTCAGAATATTACACCAGAGAAGGCAGCTGGATTTTTTAGGTCATCAGGCTATATGGTGTAGAATACATTGGCTTTTATATGTTGTATGTTGATCAGAGTCTAAGTAGAAATATGCATCAGCATTGTGTACAATCAGTGAATACTTAGACTTGGTATGAAAAATTGCAAAGACTAAACAACATAGTATAGGTAGCTACTGTGCCTACTCACCTGACTCATCAACAAAGTAACCATCTGGAACAGGCAGCCACTGTTTCTGAATGTCACAGTGGTAGTATAAATCATAGTCCTTGATAGTGGGGGGCTCAGGCACATTCAAATAATTGCCATACCTCAAGTCTCCAAAGTCAATTGGCCCAGTTCCATCATCTTGCACTGACAGGTCTGCATCACTTCCGTTTGATGGTCCTTCCCCAGATGCTCTCATTGGTGGGCCACTAAAATGACAACCTCTGCCATCATGGTACTGTTTCTCATAGGCGACCTTTTTTCTCAAGTGAGAATTGGATTTGGCCAATGTCACAGTGTTGCTGCATTTGCACTTTGCATCTGGGCTGCTCCACCATGCGAAACTGCCTTTTTTGAGCTGTACAATATTGCCAGTTGAGATACCAATCCCCACAAGAGTCTTGTCATCAATATCAGCAAGGATGTCAGGCCCTATACCTTGTGATTCAAACTGCCATTCATATATTCTAGCATTCTGAACACCAAGGTTAGCTTCTGCATAGTGCAAAAACCATGACAGCTGGGTTGGTGAGGGGATATGTGGTGGACTCTGCCTTTTTGGTGTTGTGTGAGTAGGCAACAAATTCACAGTGGACACAGTGTGCAGTGGGGCTGATCCAGGTGATGCCAAGGAGAGACCTGAATTTGTAAGCATCTGGAGCAGAAGGATGGACATCAGAGAGTTGACATCAATGCTTGGTGAGGCTGGGGATTGTGCACTTGTTTTCCAGGCAGGATGTAAGAATGGTGCCTTGTTTGCCATGTTGAATGACTCAAGATTAGGCAGAATCTGTAATGTAGCCTGTCCTTCCTCGTAGGCACTTGTCAGAAGACATTCAGATCTAAAAAAAAAAACATATGAGAGCACAACACCAATCAAGGATCATAGCAGGCATCAATGGGAGTGCTCCCATTGGCCCAATGTATGTAAATCCCTCATTGTCTTCATTCTTGTAAAGCTTTTGTAGCTTGATCTGCCACTGTGCAAGTCGCATATCCAAGTCAGAGGTGCCGCATATGTTTTTCTTTATATGTTGTAAACTTCAGAGCACAAAAACTTCAAATAATTCATACCTTGCCAGTGTCACTATTTGCATCAGACATATCACTGGAGTCATCCCCTGAGTCATCACAGGGAAGCTTTTCAACATCTTTCATATTGACAAAGATCTTGATAGCACTGGGGGTCACTGCTAAAATTTTCTTCACCATCTCCTTGTAGTCCACTCCATTGTTGACATCCATGGCATTGCTCACACTTTGGCTAGAATGGTACATGGTAGATTTAGTAACTTGACTTGGAGTGAAATAAACTCATACCTCTTTGCCTTTGGTGGTATGAACTTGAATGGAAATCACTTCTTCTCATAGACCTTGTAGTTGTTGTAACTGTGCTTCTCCAGGATGCCCTGTAAAAAAATAATGTAACTATCAGGAGTGGGCATAAAAAGAAGTTCTTTTGTTTTGATAGTCTTCTCTTCCTTTGTGGTACTACCTTTGCCTTTGCCTTTTTTTTGATGGCTGAATAGATGGTCAGAGCAATGGTGAAGGCACAATTTCTCTCTTCAGGACAAGTAGGGGAGGGTGATGACATGGTGTGACACAGCATAAGCTTTTGCTGGCGCTCTCACTCAAATGCATGCAGGGTCCTCACACAGCCACACAAATTTTGAAGTTGCATTTTCCGCATTGTTTTGAAATCAGCTGTAAATTTGTGCACGAATTGAATGCCGTGCACAGCCAAACAACCGCGCAAATAAATGTGCAAATATTATGCCATACTTCTTCCCATGCCTCCACCTGCCCGCTCGTCCGCCATCGCACCCACCCACTACTCCTGAGGCGCCCTGCAGCTTTCCACACCCTGGGGTCTCAGGCATGTCAGCAGGCCCTTTGTTGCCATTGCAAGGTGGTCCCACCTGCCCTCGTCATTCGTGCCCCACTCGTGTCTGCTCTGTCTGGGGTTGAAAGTGTTGCACACTTTGCACAGTCCCTCACGCTCACATCACCCTCACACCCTCCGCATTTCCTCCCTTGTCACGTCATCTGGAGTGATGTCCAAAGAGATACCTCCGAGTTTCATGGCAATTAGGAAGTTGAGTGGCACACGTTACTAGGATGTTTAAACTACCTGTTATTATTGCTACAGAATATGAGCCATTTAACTTTGCAAGTACTTTAGTGCAGACTATGATGTATCATTTATTCTTCGATTTCGAATTACGTACCAAGGACTACTAGTAGTCTGATCCCAGTTGGCCAGATAATGGGCTGCCAAGACATCCATGGACCAACACCGATTTCGAAGGAGACGAGAGTGGTTTCAATGACTGGGTGAGTACTTCAGCCTAGATTTTATATGCATGACACTGTCATCATCGTGCAGTTAACACCTAGTCTAAACACCAACCTTTGACGAATATAAGGCCGGCCATCCCGACCTTGTCTCTCGATTTCTGCTGTTGTTTGCTCCTTCATGAAGTCTGCTTTCTCCTATATGCTGCATCTTCTCACCGCTGTCACTATGCTTCTCGACCAGGCCTTGGTTGCTTCCTTCCCACCAGATCCCAACCTCAGTCAATGTCTCCGATGCCACAGCCACTGTTGCCCTCATTCAATCTTCTGTCGCTGTCACTGCATTGGACGTTGGCTTGCTCAAGAATCGCATCATGACAATCAAAGGCACTTGAACACTCATGGCAGCCCATGACCAGGAAATTGCAGTTTGACACGCCATGCAATGAACAGCATGTCAAGATAGACTCGGAGCTCTTCCTGCGCAGAAATAGTGGACTCCAGAAGGTGCTGCAGGAACCCACCACCTAGTTAAACAGGTGAAGATCGGTAATGGAAGGCTTCCCTGTATCTCCTACCTCATGTCATCACATGAAGCTTGCCGTCATCAGTCAAGATATGCATGCTGCTTCACCTTCATTGGGTGGTTCAACTTGAACGACCATCCTCCAAAAATGTGGTATGTAGCATGCAGCATTTCCATGGCTGCTGCTTTATTTGATCCTACATGCTGTAGGAGAAATCAGAATGAGGTCAAGTAATGTAAGATTTGCAAGGAACCTCTTGCCACTGCCAGGATACCCAGATATTGCATCCACAGTTACCCTACAAAGGCACCATAGGCAGGATTCCCAGACAGTTCTCATGAGCGGCCTGATATCCACCAAAAGGCTGTGGCAAAGAGGAAAACAGTCACCATGGTTCGATAAAGATGCTCTGATCAACCTGTTCGAGCTTGGTGCTGGACGGTTGTCGGATGCCAGGGAGACGACAGGTCTAAAGAAAAGTCTGGTCTGGTATTGGTTCACCTTGCAATATTTGCACACTGCAGACATATAGATCAATGTGCTGGTGGCACTGCAGATGCTTACCTAGGGATAAATGCACCAGACAGATAAGTCAGATAACAACAAGATTCGCATCGGGATCACCACTGCGTCATGTCCCCCTCTGCCTCACCAAATAAGCTTGTCTTTGTAACCCTAAAGTCATCCTCAGGTGCCTCGTCCCACTCGCGATAGTACCCTGGAAAGACATGCTTGAGAACACAAGCATGTGGGCATTGATACACTCAAACTTGAGTGAAAAGTCATTGTGCCTGTCCAGAGAAAGCATGATGACGAAGTTGGTGTGGGATATGCATTGCCAGGAGGGCCTGTTCTGAAGGTGTAAAGAAGCCATTGGTTTTGACGCTGATGACGAGGGCATGTGAGGAGAGTGAGGCAAGGATGTCACAAGGGTGTCATCTGCATCCAAAGAGGGGAGGCACCATTCGAAGAGGAGCAGGGAGAAGGGACATGCCTGTGGGGGAAGTCATGGGTGTCCATCTTGTGGGTGATGTGGATGTAACAGCTGGCGCCAAACTACTAGATGAACTTGAAACCCAGCCTAACATGACAGTTTCTACACTGACCAATGCACATCAGGCCTTGCTACAACATGCATGGCTGCCCTTTTCACCTATCACTCACACGACTCATTCAAGTGCTAATTCGGCCAGTGTCCCCAGGTAGATGCCCACATGAACAGGAATGCACCTGTCATACCATGTTCAACAGCAGACCAGACACTCTAGGCACACAACCAAGGCCACCTGTGTGGCCCATGTGTGGCCTCCCAATCCCAATCCCCCACCCCAAGCACCCCACACTCCCTTACAACCAAGCCCATTCCACAGCTCTTCTCCACCCAATCCTACCTCTGCTACCAAGGTGCCACCCTGGGAGATGCACCAGGCTGAGTGGCAAGCAGGGCAATGTGATGGATGTACCCCCAGGCCATGCAGAGGCCATTCTAGGACAGTAGTTGTTGAACAGGCTTGTTGCACAGTGGGCAAGCCTAGTGGCTACTTACCAAGTGGTGTGCTGTGGTATGCTGCTACTGATGATGGTTGTAGGAAGACAAGAGTCTATTAGAACTCAGATGACTGAGTTCAAATCTATATACCATACAAGGTATCACATGATTAGAGTATCACTACTTGTATTATTGGTAATAGTAATCTACATAATGGGAGTAGAGGTTGCATTCCATGTTAATGTACTAGCATCCATTCAACAGTAGTGTTGTCCATAGAACCACTCATAGTGACAGTGATACAGGTGACACCAAGGTGGTCAAGGACATGTATATTCAAGCCAAGGTGAAGTGAGAGCAGGTCTGGGGACATAAGAAGATGCACCAAACGTCACTGCAGATGGAAATTTGGAGAATTCAGGACTGTAGGGGGCCTGTGTTGGGATTGGGAGTGAGTGGGGAAGTGGTGCCATAGAGTGAGCTGAGGACATCAGCACAAAAAAAGAAAAAAAAAAAAAAAAAAAAAAAAAAAAAACAGTGTGGGTCAAGCACCTTGCCTTGACACATCACTGGGCCCCACAAGAAAATATTAGAAGTTGAAGGAGTATGAACAGCTGAAGTACCAGCCTTTGACATTGGGGCTGCCAGTGTTATGCTAGGTACAATGCAGTGCAAGCTGTAAGGCAAAGCAATACGAAGTCTACATGTTCACAAGTTGCTCACTAACACAGAGCTACTGTTGTTTGCCTCAAGAGGGATACTAAGAGGGATTGCGGGCCAATCACTTGAAGAATGCTGAAACACTACGTATGATTGCACAGATTTAGCTGGGGATTTCCCAAGCTAATCCATAGTCCTTATATACATCCAGTGTACTTTAGGGCAAGTGTGGAATCAAGATAAACAAGGAAGGTGCTGTGGAGAAGCATCAGAAAGAACAATAACCGTTGGGGTGGTGTCCGCAGCATCAGAAGATTCTAGAAGGAAAAGATGGTAACTAAGGGATGACACCGCTTAGGTGCCAGACAATGAGAAGGAAGAATGAAAGCGAAATACATAGAACACGGATGAGGATGGCCCATAGGGCTTTGAGGATAAAGAGGGTGAGCCCTAGGACAGATAATTGTACATATAAGCATAGAGGGAACCAAGGGAAGAACAATAGACGAAGAAAATGTAACAGCCAGTAAAGGTGAGGCTCCAAATATTCCTGGCCTGTAATCTCAGTATTCCTTGAATTCTGGTCATGTACCTGCAGTGTTTATGAATCATCTGATCAGTTGAATATTAGCAGGTGTCAAAGTCCAGACTTGCAAGTGCTGTACCAACCTTAGCTGAGCAAAAAGAAATCCCAACTTAACCACAGCCACCTGAGTTATGCCATTTTCAATCTCTGCCACACATTCTTGAGATTTCACTACTCTAAGTTATATATAAATGTATTTGTTTATACAAGACTGAATTAAATATATTATATCTAAGTATTGAAGGGTCTACAAGTAAACTGCCAGCCATGGCATGGCTCCTTGACCTCTTATCCTACCCCAACCTCTGCTACTACCTCTGCCCTCCCAGTTACCACAGGAACCCCATCCCTCACAGAACTTCAGTCTCTCTGGCCAACCATCTCTCCTCTCCTTCTCTTTTCCCCTCTGATGTCCAAGAAGCTGAAAGGCAGCAGTTTTTTTAGGACAGGCAATGCTCATCTCCCTTTACAAGCATACACACTAACTGGAGGGGACAACCCCATACTCAAACCATCCCATCCTCTCCTTATATCAACAATGAGACTGCACCTCTCCCTGTTTGCCTCCCTTCACCTTCCCCCCCTACTATGGGTCACCCTGATAGGCCATGTTTTGTTTGCAGAGCCCTGGACCACTGGTGGATCTACTGCCCCCAATATTGCTGCCCATACTGTAAAATCCCATCTCCTGGTCACTCCCAGGCCTCCTGTCCCAATTGTTGTTGTAACCATTGTGACACCCTAGGCCGTATAGCTGTGAACTGTCCCTTTTGGGACATGACCTCCCCCTTGAAGCAAATGTGCCAGTTTCTGGAGAGGAGGACACTTGGAATGAACAGTGTAGGAAATCAAGTTTCCCTACATTTGAAATCCCTTTCTGTGCCCTATGCAATGCTCACCAGATGTTTCTGGAGTGGTGCTGAAGTGGGGGAGGGCAATTGAGGGGGTTATGAATCATGAGGTAGACATTGTCTTTAGTCTCATGCTTCTTGAGGCAGACCAGACATTGCCAGGGACATCCCAGCAGCAAATGGAAGGGAGCTTTAGGGACAACATATGCATGGGCCCAAGTCTTGATTCCCTGCACATCAATTTCCAGCATCTCAACAACCCCTCACATAGGATGTGAGTCCCCTCCAGCAGTTTGCATTGTTATAGTCATGCAGTCATTGATTGGCACACCAAGCAAGTGCCAGGCATCCTCCCAAATGACCACAATCTCAGAACCTTCATCCAAAAGGCCCATTTCCTGCTGAGTCCCATTGAGTGTGACCTGCAACTCATGCAGAGGGGTTGAGTGCTCAATCTGTAGTGGTGGTGCAACAACCTGACTGACAGAGAGTATAGAGGCCATAATGGGGACCCAATTGGTCTTGGAGTACTCAACCATCTCTTTGTGCAGCTCAGAACTGATTGCGAGAAGATCTGCAATTGAAATACCAGAAAGGGTGGTCAAGAGAATGGCCTGCTGAATCTGTTTAGCAGCAGCAGGGAGTGCAGCCTTTGACTCATATGTGTAAGCTGGCTTGCAAAGAGCTGGGGTCAAAGAGGCAGGCAGCTCAGCAGGTACCTGAGGTGAAACTGTGGAAAAGGACTCAGAGAGAGGCTTGGTGGTCGAACAATGAGTCTGGGAGTGAGTCTGAACAGCCAAAGCATCTGAAGATGGCCCATCAACCTGGTCAATAATGACTGCATGGTTCTCAGCAACAGGCACACAGTCAAATAGAAACATGCCTGCATCAGACTCTGAGGTCAAGAGGAGGTTGGTGAATGCAAGTGCAGTGGGAGCCAGTGAAACATCAGTCAAGGGAGGGAGAACATGGGGAGGGGCCTTGTGCTGAAACTTGCCTGGCAGAACTTGGGAATGGGCAGAATTGGGTTTGTGCCACTGGTAATACTCTGCAATTGTATCAATGAGGAGCCCTGTGCAACAGTGTCTGTGGATGAATGTCCCATCAGGAAAGAAATGCCCACCCTCCATTCAAGCAATCAGTCATTGTTGCACATAATCATCAAGGCAGTTGTGGTGCCACAATTGTGCCCCAGGTGCACTGCAACCATAGCAAGCTGGATTTGTATTGGACAGGAAACCTGGAGGCACACTAACCATTGATGATGGCCAACTGAGGTGTGAAGGAAGTGGAATAGGCACCGACATGGAAAGTGCAGGAGATACAGGGGTGGCCAGCTGGTAACCCATGGTCTGTCATGTGGATGGCACAGCCCAGGCATTTGCAGCAGCAGGTATGAGACAGACCAGGTGGGTGTAAAGGGCCAAGTAAGTGATATCTGTGATGTCAAGGCCATGTAGTTTGTGTGCAAGATCCTCCACCTCATCCATCTGGTTCTTAGAAGGATTACCAGTGTTGAATGCAACCCTCTTTGTGTGCACATCACAGGGGGCATTCTTTCATGATGGCTCCTCAGTGTCAGAGTCATCAGAATCAAGATGAGAGCATAATCAACCACCCATCACACTACACTTCTCCACTCCAGGAGCCTGTCCCTCATGCAGGGTCTGGAGGTGCACTGCAATTGGGTCATTGAAGTCAGTGTTGAAAGCATCATCAGAGAGCACAAAGCAGCCAGCCTTGAGGACCTCATTGTAGTCAGGTGGCTCATTATGAGAATAACTGGTATTCTGAACCTCCAGCTGTCAGTCAATGGCACAGTGCACAGCAGCTGGCAGCCCTTGCCAGAAGTAGTGGTTACACTCATGGTCAGAGATCTTCTTGTTCACAGTGAGCCAAATGGAAATTGGGCAGAACTTTCTGTAATACTCCAATAGCTCAGTCTCTGTAGATATGTCATCATTTGTGGGTGCTGTAACAACAAGCTCCAGATCTCTGCACATGTACCTAATGCCCTTAGCCACACCAGGATATTGAGCAAAGATACTATCTTTGAAATCCTTGTACACCTGCTTCTCATATCCTTCCAGCATTACCCAGAATCATTTGGTGGCTTTGTCAACATATCACATGAGGATTTTGCACTTCTCTGCATCCAAAAGGGCATAGGAATCAGCAAGATTGTCAAAGTACTCAAAGAACTCAAAGAGCTCAGATGTTTTGCCATTAAATGTTGGAGCTTTCATAGATGTGGGAGCCAGCATGGCAGCTACACCTTTGATGGGATGGGACATTGTTAAGGAGGGAGTGATGGGGCAGGGAGGCAGAACAATTACAATTGCTGGAGGCAAGGAAGGCACAGGGACAAAGAGAGTCAAGATGGGTGGACAGTTTGGAGGTGGTATGGACAAATGGGATGAAGTTGAGGTGGGCAGAGAGAATACAGCTGGTCAAAGGGTAAAAGGAGGGTCAGACAGGTCTGCAGGTGTACTGATGGATAGTGGCAAGCTGTCTGTAAAGGAACCAGGGAGCAGTGGCCCAACTCAATCCAGTGTTGATTCAGATATGATCACATCAAGGGCGGCAGCTATTGCACACCATGCTGATAATTGGGTTGTTATGGATGGTCCAATCAGCAATCTTTGCTTGATTGTCAAGGGGGTACTGTAGCATTAGAGTGGGGTGAGTGCTTTTGGGGTGGAATGATGAATGAATAGGAGGGGTGGCTTAAATCAAACCTTTCCCTTGCAGTGGGCTCCAATGATGTAGATGGCTGACTTGTTTCAGACTGGGAATGGCAAGTTCTAAGGGGAAAGGAAAGCCAGGTGTGTTGGTAGGTGATGAGGTGGTGGTGACCAAGGTGGCTTGTGAGGGATAATTATAAGGGATGATGGGGATTGAAGGATGATGAGGGACAATGAGAATTGAGACATGAGACAATGAGGAAAGAGGTGAACTGGGGATCTATTCAGATGTCATTCTAGGTACATGTGGACTGTATATATATGTGGTGGAATAAAGAGCTGTTGTGTGGCTCAGAAGAAAGTAGGACAGGATCTAAGTGACAGAGAGTTGTATCATGCAAAACAAAGAGCTAAGGATACAAAGTATTGTGCTGGTCTGGATGTGTGGCAAGTACATTCCCTACAGTGTTAACTTTGTCAGCCTGGCAAGTGGGGCATTCCAGGACATATTTCCATAGGAAGGTAGCTAGACCTGGCCACCAGTAGTTCCATTGAACCAAGGCTTGAGTGCAGAATATACCTCCATGGCCAGCACTAGGGAAGGAGTGAAGGTGAGCCACCAGGTTATGGTGAAGAGGGGCAGGAATGTAGAGGCAATTTTGGTAGTACAATTGATTGTCAGAGTAGGACCAGTCTGAGGGATGTAAACAAGTGAGGGGTGCTTCTGATTTGTCCAATCACTGTAGGGCAGTAAGGACAAATGGATCCAAGAGTGTGAAGGATGTGAGTTTGGAGGAAATGGAGGCATCCAAAGCTTGCACAAAGAGGTGATCTGGGAGGAGAGTGACATTTTCATTATTAGTAATGGTGGGGGGGTAGGAAAAGCAAGAGAGGGTTACCCATCCACAGGGGCAACTTGGGAGGTGGGGACATGTTCAAACTGTAAATCAAAGTCCTGTAGAAAGAGGAGCCATCTGGCTTGGCAATGAGATATGTAGGTGTTAGGGTTGACGGAAGTAGATGTTGAATGGATGCTAGTACATCAATATATGTGATGGAATGCTACTGCCACTTCATAAGTAGTCTACTAATTACCACTAATACAAGTAGTGATATTATAGTCATGTGATGCTCTGTATGATATATAGATTAAAACTCAGTTGTCTGAGTTCTAATAGACTCTTGTCTTCCTACAACCACCATCAGTAGCAGCATACTGCAGCACACCACTTGGTGAGTAGCCACTAGGCTTGCCTGCTGTGCAACAGCCTATTCAACAGGTTATGAGCCCCACTTAGCACAGTATGATGCTTGCCCTCAGGCTGAGCTAATTATCAGCCTAGCTGGCAGACAGTGATTGCTGGCTTTGCTGCTCACCCAAAGCAGATGGTCACTGGTTCTACCACCCATCTAGCTCTATCTATATGGTGGTAGCTGAGAACATTGCCTGCTGTACTTCATACACATGACCAACTCACTACTACATGTAGGGGGAAACCTTGTCAGTCTGTTTTATGAGACTTGAGCTTATGTTCATCTCTTACAGAAACCAACAACTAAAATGTCTTCCTCCACCCATTTCCTTGACTCCTTTGTTCCCTGCTTCAATGGCTCCAACTGGAGCATCTGGTGGCCAGTTATAGAGGATTACATCCACTCCACTGGCAACTCCTGGTGCCTCAAAGTGCCAGGTGTCACCCAGCCTGATGAAGACACTGCCATCAAAACCATCAACCACTATGTCAAGTGGTTGCAGGATAACAACTCCATTGTCAGTGCCATTCATCTGAGGATGACCCCTGCCATTGCCATCAACTACCAGTTCACCAATGCCAAGGAGCTCATCAAGAAGCTCCACAATGACTTTGCTGGTACCAACGTCACCATCAGCTACAAGAAGTTCAAGGAACTTCTCTCCATCACCATCCCAACTCATTCCTCTCCTGCTCCTGCTCTCTCCTGCATTAAGTCCCTCTTCACAGACTTGAAGGAGATGAAGTACAACATTCCTGCCACCTTCTAGGCCATGCTCCTGCTGGCAAAACACCCCTCCACCATGGATGTCACTGCCCAGATGCTTGTTCGAGCTAAGGACAAGGATGGGAAGCAGAAGGAGCCCACCTTCACTGACATGAAGGAGGCAGCCCAGCTGGCCTGGGACACATCATCCTCCCTTGCAGGAGGCAAAGGTAAGCAGCCCAAGCAGGCCACAAACAAGATTTCCACTGTCAAGGTGAAGGGCTTGGATCCTACCTTTCAGCAGCAGCAGAAAAAAGAGGAGAAAAAGAAGAAGCATGTGTGCAAGCCATGTGGTAAGAGCAAGGGCATGCAGGCACATGATGTGCACCTCACGTCATCCACCTTCACGCCCCTAACCTCCTTCATCCTCCACACCTCTGGCCCTGCTCCAACCCCAGACCCTCATGTCCAATTCAATCACCATGCCCACCTTTTCCAAGGGGAAGAGGGCACTCCTTTCCATCCTGGGATCCAAAAGGTTTTCAACCTTGCAGATTGGATTGGAGCACAACCCTCTTACCAGGGTACACTGAGCAACAAAACCATCCCAATGTTAGTAGCAATCTGATTGTTAGGCAAATAGCTGGAGTAGTTTTAATGCTAGACCCCTAAACCCAGATATCATTAGAATGCTATGATAAAGGGCTATCCAAACATATATACATTTATTAGGTAATTCCTTCTATATCAGTCATTATTTCCAAATTAATCCACTATACTCATTGGGACAGTTTTGTTGCTGATATCAGGGTATTACAAACTAGTAGGAAGTATATCCTCCTTTTACCTTGATGACCTCCATAACTCCTCTGGGCATGCTCTCAATCAATTTCTGACACTCCTCCACCCTAATCTTCTCCCATTCTGCCTGTACTCTGTTCCAAAATTCCACCATTCCTGAAGGTGGCTCTGCATACTCAGCTAGCCTTCTTTTGAGCAGAAACCATAGATGTTCTATGGGATTGAGATCTGGATACTGAGCTGGCCATACCATCACCTCATATCCATGGTCAGAAGACCACTCCCTGGCCCTTTTGCTAGTATGCTTGGGATCATTATCTTGTTGAAAGATAATGTCATCCAGAGTTAATCCATAATATTGGAGAGTTTGTTGCAACTCATTCTGTAAAATCTGAGTGTAGAGCTCAGCATCCATCTTACCATCAATTTTGCATGCCAACCCCTTCCCAAGTCATACAACCCCATATCATCAAGGATCCTCCTCCAAACTTGACTGTCTTTTGTGCTAGTCTGTCACTCAACCCCTCACCTGCCTTTTTCCATGCCCATTTCTTGCCATCTGACCCAATGCAATTAATCTTGGTCTCATCTGACCATACTACCTGCTTCCAATCTTCTATAGTCCAGTCCTGATGGCTTAAAGTAAAATCAAGCCTAGCTTGTTTATGACACTTGGAGAGAAGAGGACATTTCTTCTTTACTACAGCCTTCATTCCAGCTTTTCTAAGGTGACAACAAATTGTCTGAGGAGAGATGGTGTGATTCTTAATGTCCTGAAGAGTTTTGATGACCTGAACAGCATTTTCAGCATTTTCAGTGCCAATAAGACAAATGGCATGGTGTATATCTGCAGGAGTAACCAGAGATGGGTGGCCACCAGAGGACTTGGGCAAGTTGGAACACTAGCGGTGCTTATTTAAGCTATGCTGGAGCTATTTTCAGAGTCTGAAAGCATGTTACTCATTGAAGGACATAAGCCAGAGTTTGAAAAAACATGCCTCCTAGTCATTTCTTCCCTTGCCGCTCAGTGAGACTGCAAGCCCTAACAAGTTGTTGTTTAGTCATGGCTGGTAGAGCCCACCCTGGTCCTAATGTGCAGGAGATCTCCCACTTTCCTACTCTGGAGGGTGCAGCTCAAGGAGCTATTTTTCAAAAGAAACGATGCATGAGAGGCAGTAAGACTGCCCCCCCCATCCAAGCACCATTACCACCCACCTCCACCATTTCCTCTTCCTTATTGGCCCCTGGGCCAGTGCCTACTAAGAAGATATCTGCTACCATCACATGGGAAGGAAGGCAAACAGACTTGCTGGTTGAATGGATCACATCTCACATTGCTGACTGCCACATCCTATTCCACAATCACTCCTCATCATCATCCTCCACAGCCGCTTCTGTCAACAAGGCATCTGGGAAAAACAAGAAGGATGTTGCTGCTGCCATTGCAAAACATATCTTTGAGCATGATCCTGACCACTCTGGTACATATGTGACAGACCCCACAAGGTATGTCACCTTTGTAATCAACTGACTCAGGGCATATGTATTCCAATCACTTTTTCCAAGTACTGGCTTACATATCTGATTTAGATTGAAGACACAATATTGTAAGCAACATGCATGATTCAAGAGCACTGGAGGAGGTATCATACCTCAGGGCAATGGAGATGGAGAGTTGCTTCTCTGAAATCCCCTTGGTATGTACACATATTTACCATCTGACAATGGCCTAATTCCCTTTGTAGAGGATGTCCTTTGTGTCTTCCCCTACTATCCAGAACTCAACAACATATGGCATGGAATCCCATCATTTGATAGCAAACTTGTTTCATCCCACCCAGGTGTCAACCATGCAGACAGCTTGCTAGGATTGTCAAGCAAACTGGTGACTCAGAGCCATGGGATGAGAATGAAGATGATGAAATGGAAGTCATCAGTGGTGGGGATGATCCCTTTTCCACACAGAATCTGGAGGGGCCTGAAGGAGATGTTAGGATGGGTGGTGCTCTGGATGGTGGGTTGGATGATGACAACAATCACTCAATGGTAGATATTTTGGTGGTTAACCATTGTTTTATTGATTCCATGACCACCTGATTAATGGTTACCCACTTTTGGAATCAACCAACAAGCAGCACTTCAGTTGCTCCTGCTGGCCCTGGGTGACAACATGGCATTGAGACACTTGCCAGCAGTTTCCAATTGGCGCTTTTGCCATTCACACTCCAGGAAAAGGGGAAGACTCCCATGCAAAATAGCCAAAGCTTATTTAGACATACTCCATATCCATGGCTGCCTAGTAGCATCTCAGGCTCCAGTCTGAGAAGTGGTTCAACCACTCTCTTGTCCACCAAGTTGTCAACTTGGACTCCACCAGGCTCCATGCAGAAGGATCAAATCCAATCTCAGATTGACAATTTGCACAAGCAGATGGAGTTACTCGACAAAGATCACAATGTTTCATGTGCCATGAAGTACAACTATGTGATCCAAAGGAAAGAGCTTGAGCTACAGCATGAGGAGCTGTTGGCTCAGCAGGCTAATGCTTAGCACAATTTCATCTGGGAGCAAGAGCTGAAGAAGCTGGACATCCAGCTTAAGCAGCAGGAGGAATGTACTTTGGATTGTCAAGTTGAAATCTTGCACCTGCAAATTTAGTATCAAAACACTCTGAACACTGGTGCTTCCTTGAGTACTGGTGCATCTCCAGCTGTACCAGATATGTCATCTCCCCCCAAATTATGATCTGCCATAGCAGCCACCCTCTCTGCTCTCAATGCCACTACTTCCCCTCCCACCCAAGTTGTTGCTGCTCCCATCCTTGTCATAAACTGTCTAATGGTTTTTTCAATGAACTCACCAGGTGTTGTTTCAAACATTTGTTAGTATCATCAATGACCTGTTTTTGTATACAGTATGCATGT
>JBBPKK010000743.1:0-16792 GCA_038089215.1 Tylopilus vinaceipallidus
TATTCGCCGTCAAAGCCAAAGTCGAGGAGAAGACCGGTTTGCGCTGTGCGGTCGCATATGGCAGGCTCCCACCCGAGATTCGGTCCGAGCAAGCTGCGCTTTTCAATGACCCGCAAAGCGGGTACGACGTCATAGTTGCCAGCGATGCGGTTGGAATGGGACTCAACCTGTTTGTATATTCTTGCCTGACATTTCTTGTTATATCACTTACCCATCGTTTTTACAGCAAGATCAAACGCGTAGTATTTGAAACCCTTCACAAGTTCGACGGGCAACAGAAGCGTCCATTGTCCGTGTCTCAAATAAAGCAGATTGCAGGGCGAGCAGGGCGTTATGGATTGCACGGTCAGCCAGGCGGCTTCGTAACGACCCTGCACAAGGGGGATATTCCAGCCCTTCGCCTTGCACTCGCTACACCCGCGCCCCCGCTCACGTGCGCCGTCTTTGACCCCCCAGGCCACTGGATGGAAGACGTTTCCCAAGTTCTCCCGCCCAAAGCGTCCACTCGGGCACTCCTCGAAGTGCCATCGTACGTCTCTTGCATCCGCCCACCCTTCCGCGCTGCGGCCCAGAACCATGTAGACCAGCTCAGCCGGTTCATCGATACGCACGGCAAAGACCTTCTCTTGCACGACAAGCTCCTCTTCAAGAACTGTCCCATCCAATGGTCCGATCCCGTCGCACTCGACGCCCTCGCTCAGATCCTGCGTCTGTACACCAACACGATCCGCGTCGACCTCGACGCGGTGTTGTATGTCGCGCCCTACATGACCGTCTTGGAAAAGATGGAACGCATGATGCCGGACCGGGCACATGCCAAGACGTGCAGGGACGCGTTGAAGCATCTAGAGGGGCTGCACAAGGTGCTCGTGCTCTATCTCTGGCTGTCGTTTCGCAACGGGATGGCGTTTTATCAGGTGGACGAGGCGTACGAGCTGAAAGCCCGCGTGGAACGCGTGCTGGAGTGGTGTCTCCGGCAGGTGTCGTCACAGGCGTGGTCCGACGCCACGGGTGTGAATTTAACGCGGGAGGAGGAGAAGCTGGACTATCGGCACCGACGAACGCTGCGACTGGGCGCCAAGGATTGGGTGGCTGGCGTAGCGGCTGCGAAGGCGGTCGTGGAGAGTACGCGGCGGTGACGGTGATATGGTAGAGTACATTTATCTTTAATGTTGATCTCCTCTCTCACTGGAAATTGCTCGTGGGAATGCACGCCTTTGCCGCGCTGCTGTCAATTTGCATGAGAAAGTTAAAGCACGTGACCCTAACGCGTCACCCAAGGACCTCGTGTTCTGCCCAACATCTTCTGCTGCCCACGCCTGTGCAGCGACACGCCGGCCGTGTTGCTTTCATATCGCTCTTCCCTTGCCCAACACACTTTACCCATCTCCACAGCCCTGAAGCGTCCGACGCTCCCAACCCTGCATCATCTCCACGGTAGCTGGCAGAGTGCCACCGATCTCACGCCATGCCCCAAACACATGCCGTCTTCGCCCTCGCCCTTGCGCTCGCCTATCTGTGCGCGCTGTCCACCGCCCTCCCCTGCAGGCTCAGCCAGCCCGTGACCGCTCGCCTCGATGCCCGCGTGCCACGCACGTTCCTCGGGACATCCTACAGGGTACGAGGGGATCTGACCCCGCCAGGCTGCCCTCCCTCGCCCCCGCTCCTCGCCGCGGCCGACCGTGGTGGATCCCACGCCGAGAACGCCGGGCGTGGGTGGCGCCAGCAAGGCGGTGCCGGCGACGCGGGCCAGGGCCGAGCGCGGACGCAGACGCCAGCAAAGCGTCCGTTCCCACTCATCCTCGACACGTTCCCGGCGTCTGGACGCGCGCGCTTCCGGGCGATGCGGGCTTGGCGGGCTTGGTGGTGTAGTGCCCGTGCGAGCGCCGCACAGCAAGGACGGCCCGAGAATCCGAAGGAGGGGCACCAGGACCCGAACCACGGAGGGTCCCACGCAGAGTAGCGGGTCGAGGGCGAGCAGCGTGTCGATCCTCGTCACAGGAGTACGATGGCAGGCGAGGACGGAGATCGAGGTGTTGGAAGCATCGGGAAAATGCCGAGATGAATGCCCATCCATATTTACCGTGCAGTCCAGACCTTGAGTAACAATGCGAATCGGGATGCAGGATGTGCATGTTGGCTGTGATACGTATGAAACTTCCATAAAAGGTGCGCGAAGATCTGCCGTATTCAGACAAGTAGACGGCCGTGCTCGGCGTGCTGTGTGACTTCCTGGTCTTAACACGAGCGAGGGTGAAAGGGGCTGAAGGCCTCTCTTCTGCGTAAGCCGGCCGTCATTCGTGACCTCATCTCCTGGACCCGGCTGCGTTGCAATGGAACCGAAGAGGTCTCTTCCTCAGTTGTGCTGCACGATCTTGCTGCGCTTAACGACTTGCAGATGAATGGATGCACTCGCCAATACACCGCATATATACCGCCGGATGATTGGGTAGATCGGATCCTATCGCGGAACTGGAGACAGAAGTGTCGCGGGTGAGGTGGAGAAATGGAAGCGGAAGAATGGAGGGGGACGAAATCAATGGGATGAATAATCCCGAAGTAGTGCGTGTGTGCTCAACATTATATATAATATAGCATGTCCGCTGGATGGAAGGCTGAACGCGAGACGGCGCCACACGAACATCAGGTAAATATCAGATATGATCCTGTATGAGACACCCCATCACGAGGCGATGGTTCTTCTGGTGGTTGGATGTGGATGCACAACCAATCGTGCGTACCTGAACGCCGTCAGAGGTGATGAAGGGAAAGATGCAACGAATACTACGCACCGGAACCGTGATGCTGGGGTTTCCAGGGACAATGACGAAATGGGAGTTCTTGGGGCATCGAATCGGCAAGTCAATCTGCCCGCATGGTCGCAGCCTGCTTCCAGAGGGGACTGCGAAACCCATAAAGACTCTGGCATAAAGAATTTGAGAAGTCCGAAGCCAATGGTGGAAGCGCGCCAAACGCAACGACCCGCGGACGTTGGTGGTATATACTCCCTAAGTCAACTTCGGAGCCTATCCATCTGACATTCAACGTTAAATGACATTCAATGACACGTGTGGAGGGGCCCATGTGCAGGGCGTTGCTATTCGGAAGGATAAGCGCATCGGATTATAAAGTAGCTTTGGCCAGGACACGGGGTCAAACCGCACACCTCTGCTATGTTGTCGTCAAACTACTTGTTCCTGTTGTTTCTCCTTTTGCCCATCTTATTGCCTCTTTCCGTGCGGAGGGCGGTTACGGGATATGCATCCAGGGTTGTTAATCTGATTGCACGTGTTTCGTCATTTCCTCGTATTCGGGCGCTTGGGCGCCAACTCACAGGATCTTTAAGACGCCGGGACCAGATGGGGATTCTCCACGTCCCACACCCATGATCTTACCCCCAGCCCTCCGCAGGGACGAGAATGACAGGTGCTGACACTGGCATGTGGAGAAAAATCACGTCTGACAGCACAACGTCTAGGTGGAAGGCACTCATTTCTGAGTCAGAGGAATCCATCAGAGCATACCTCGTTCCGGAGATCAATATCGACCTCGCTTCGTTCATCCGCTGTGTCACGTTCCGTGCGTTTTTGGTGGTATTCCTGAGCGTGAATCCCAACACACTCACGTCCCACGCATTTGGGAACGTCCAACGGGTCACAACGTCGTTGTCAGACTTTTACGAGGATAGGCGAAGGGACAGTACACTGCCTCCTGACCTGGAGAGCATTTTGAATATATGGCTTCCGCGCGCACAATATCCAGCTTCCTTGGACCGCATTCTCCCCGCATACGAAGCGCTCTGGCGGCTCATCGCCACAATCGTGGTGACCTGCGAGGAAGACGAAACGCGGGCGTTGCGCTGGGTGATGCTCGACTTTCGTGACAATCCGCGGGACCGCCAGTACAAGGCATCCTTTGGGAATACCAAAAGTGTCTCGGACATCACGGAAGATGTCGCCGGTCGGGTTGCGCCCATCGCGCGCCCGCAACATGCCACGAGCTCAGACTGGGCGTTGCGCTGCATTCAGGACGCATCGACGAGCAACTTGTTGGCCGAGCACTTGACGGTGCCAGAGGCGCTGAAGTTCGCGGCGTTGTTGGCGTCGATGGTGATTGGTCGGGTTGGGGCGCACTATGAGATCTTGGTCGATGGGATAACGGGTTCGCGGGCGTCTCCATGGGACCAGCGGAAACTGTGCGGAGTAGTAAACGGGGCTCCTGCTGATTCTGCCGGTAATCCCATGCGGCACGCCAGCACGTCTACCAATAGGCAGGCTAATATGAACTAGGTCTAGGCTACATAGCTACACGTACGATGTGGTCTCTCTCGGACATTTTTGATACGGACATATGCTTTGGTTGCCTGAAGACAAGTTCGGTGGGCTTGCCGGCGACCGCGGGTTTTACCAAGTAAAATTTTAATCTCCGTTAGATTTCATCCCTTGACCAAGAATTACGACGAGGCAATACATACACCAATCTGGCGGACCCACTCGCCGGCACATCGGGCTGTGGCCTGGACAACCATTCCACGGTGATTTTCCACCTTCGTCGTCTATGTGACGTGACCTCATGCGCACCGTCGGTGACGACGTACAGGATCTAGTCCATGCCGCGGGCGTGGCAGACGCGCTGCTTGCCGTCCAGATGGAGAGGCTACGCGTGAAAGAGGCGTTGGCGGCGCGGGACAACGTAGTTACTTGCCTCGAGGACGCGTACACGTCCGTTCGCCAAAAGGCAACCACGATATTGCGGTTGGAGCGAGAGCTAGAAACATACAAACGAGCATCGACCCCGACGGACACGAACGTGTGCGGCCTGGAAGTCGTCATCAAACGCCCCTGTACGGCACAGTCGGATCCCGGTCAGGTGTTTGGACAGTTTGAAGATGCTCAGGTGGGTTCTTCCGCCAGACCGCCCAACCCATATCTTGCTCAATGTTGGTTGTGTGTAGACGAGATCGATCCAAGGGATGTCAGATATTCCCCGGGAAGCCCTAAATATCACACCGTGTACACCTGACAGGCATGCGGATAGCTTGCAAAGCAACTCTGCTTATTATAGCCAGATCTACATCGGTACCTCCGGGTTGGATAGGAAACCAAGTACTCCCACCACTCCAATGCCGTCTGATGACGAAGCGAGTCGAGTAAGTGCATATATGCGCCATGTACGCTGAAACTATCCATCAGAGTATAGGTCGCATCCTCGGTTGCCGATGGGCCAACGGAACGGACGATCGCGGCGAGACAAGCTATGCTAGCGACACTTCCTCTCCCAACGGGTATCCCGGATGATGCCTTGCAGCCGATCATCATTCACCCCCCTCATACCCTCCACGAATTCCTTGGAAATGCATCCGGCGTAGGTTTGCTCACAGATGCACTCGGTGATACTAACATCTTCAGCCTCTCAAGGATTCGTGAGACCGTTTTTTTAACTTTTTTCTGTCAGCTCATATTGGCGTTTCGACAACCCATCGACTGAAAATCGTTTAGATTGCAGAATTACAGAATCCTGTCTCAGCAGACGACGTACTGGTGCTCAGACAGGGAAGAGCATGGGTACTTTCTTACCCCGATTTTCAAATGCAGCACGAACCCGCGCGTCGCTACCGCCCATCGGTGGTCTGCCGTGGATGTAATTGGTCAGATGAGCAAGCCAACGGGTGAGATAACCTATGTTTGGCATACTTACTGACTGAGCCTTTGTAGAATGCTTTTACAACAAGGACGGGAAGTCTTACTACGCAGGTACCTATAAGGCTTTCCGGATGGACGATCTTACTGTCCAAGAATGGGAATCACTGTTGCCCGAGGTAAAATCATCCAGTCCTCTGAGTTCTGATCGCGGACGTTGTTTCCACAGACGACCCAAGCCATCGTGAGGGAGACGCTGGCCGGCCGGAAGAATGTGTCCCCTCAAAATCACTACGAAACATGCCAACTCTACAACGCGGGGGCCTTGCGCGTCGCCTGCGTCGGTCTGCACTGCATCGGCTTCAACGACGACGTCTATCGCGGGGTGCTCGAGCAATCAAGATACATTTACTGGAGCCGAAGCTCAGTATGGACGCCTCCCAGGACGACGATGGCGAAAATCGAGGCCAACGACGACGCGAAACCGGCTGTCTCTTGAATTATTTATATCATGTATTGCAGCGCATGCGCGCGTTCCACACGGGTTTTTAACTCGCGTGCCCTGTCCACCTGAGAAAAAGCCATCGTATTATGAAATGACAGCCAGATGTTGAGCATGAGGACTTTGAGCAACCATGATCTCTTGTGTACAGGCTATGATTATCGTCATACTTTGCAGAGGTTGTCTGTCTTGTGTACGTATACAGCGTCTGACCATCCCGATCCCGGGCTCCTGCACAGTACACTTTGGGTCTCAGTGTAACGCCCGCATACGGACGCCACCGGAGATCGGTAGTGGAGACCGACAGTACGCCAGTGGAGCAGAGAATGCCACTGGCGTATCACATGCACCACGTAGGCGGTACATAGGGCCGTGCTTGGTCCTGTACTGCACACGCTATTTTTTCTTTCCCCTTTTTCGACGACGTACGTTTAGCACGTTCCATCTTCGTCCGAGTGTTCCGCCCACAAGGCGGTTCCAGTCAGGTTGGAAGGGGTCCTGACAAGAAAAGATGCCCGGAAAAGCTTCCGCGGAAGAGGTTCGCCGCCGACATGTTGTGCCTGCCGTCCGTCCCGATGATCATATGATCATATCGCTTTCAATACATGCACAGTACGAATCACCAGTGGACATGCACGTTCACGACGAGCGCAGTCCATTGTCCATGCCGAGTCGGCGTCCTCGCATCTTCTCCTGGATACTCTCCCACGAGGGGCTTGGCTCGAAAGGGGCCTGCGGCACGTAGTTGTGTATACTGTCCGATGGCTCATCCAGCACTTTATAGAGAGAAAGGGCTATCCTCTACCTCCCGGCCCCACTCCACTTCCACTCCTGGGAAAGTGCCTTCTCTGTGGACTCTAGGGAACCCTGGCTGACATACACCGAATGGTGTGCCAAGTACGGTGAGTATGATGCAAAGCCGATGTACTCAAGCTCAATAATTTGCAGGTGATGTGATATATGTTCAATTGCTGGGTTCCAACGTTGTTGTGTTGAACTCAGTCTTGGATGTGACAGAACTGCCTGAGAAATGATTGCAGATAACTTCTGATCACCCATTCATTGCAACAGTTAAGCTGTGAGTGTGACATTCACAATGCTCCCTGTAAACCAGCCATGCAATACTATGGTTTAAATATTGCAGATACGGACATGACTGCAAATTTGGTTTTGCACGATTTGGTGACTACTTGAAGTTGTGCCAATGAATATTCCACCAAACATTTCGTGAAGAAGCTGCCTTAACCTTTTGTCCAATGCAACTCAACAGAGTGCGCCAGATGATCATAAATATGATTGATGATCCCAATGAGTATCCATTCTATTACTCGAAGTAAGAATTTCTTTGTGAGGCGTTCGAAGCTAACCTCAAATTCCTCTAGGTTTGCTGCTGCAATTGCATTGTTGGCCGTCTATGATTACGAACCAAGGTTTCGGGATGACCCCAACATTGCTCTCATGGACAGATTCCTCCATATTTCCTCTCAGGCAGTGTCACCGGAGGGGGCTGTCGTCTTCAAGGTGTTCCAATTTCGTAAGCACTACTGCCATGAGCTGGAAAACAACATTGATGATGTCTTGCTTTACAAGTGTTGCATGTTCTGGATTGGTTTCCTTGCTCATGGATCAAACGTGAAGCAAGAGAATGTCAGCGGAGTGTTTATACCAATGTTCCCAAGAACGCATGGTAAGCCTGCCATTAATGCTTACAGCGAATTTTCGTGGCCTGATGTCGTGCCACCCTAGGGATCTACTGCTGACATTGGCCAGACGAACAATTTGATGGTGTCGGATCATATCGCTCGTATGGAAAAATTCGCTGAGCCGTACCGAACTAAATATGAGACTGCGCTTAAACATGCATTTATCAGTGCTTTTATTGGTGAGGTGAACGACCAACACTGGACATCACTTACTCATGGAATACGCTAGGCTCTACAGAAACGGTCTATAGCACAGGGTCCCTTTGAAGCTCGGTCACTGATTAGCGAACAGACGAGTTTGACATTGATGGCCTTCACCCTTGCGATGGTCAAGCCCCCCCATGCATGGAAGCGTGCTCAGGCAGAGACCGACGCTGTAGTTGGGATCGAGAGGCTTCCCGACTTTGACGACAGGCAATCATTGCCATACGTGACCGCGATCGTACGCGAGACAATACGATGGCAGCCCACTACACCCATAGGTACGCGCGTACACCGAGGCCTAGAGTCCAGTTTATCTCCCCCACGCGACTACAAGTAGCAACATCTACAAGGACATCTATATTCTGAAGGGCATGCTCGTATATGCATTGATGTGTTCACCGTGACACTTGTACCCACAGGTGCAACGATTGTTGCCAATCTATGGTATGATCATGCACGATGACCAAGTCGCTTCTCTAAGACAACACTACCTCACAGGGCGACGACATGCGACGACACGCGATATCCAGATCCGGAGTCATTCCTTCCCGAGCGATTTTTGGATGACGAACGGGTGCTGAAAGCTGATCTCGACCCTGCCAATTTCATCTTTGGTTTCGGGAGACGCGCATGTCCAGGTAAGTACTGCGTATGTCACTGCGAGCTATTCATGGATGGCACTTTCACCGCCAGGTCGACACGTGGCTGATGCATCCCTTTGGAGTGCCATCGCGACAATGCTGGCAACGCTCGACTTTAACCTCGCCAAAGACGCGGACGGGAGAGACCTCGTCTTCGACGCGACATTCACGAGTGGGCTCACCCAGTGAGTCTTCAGAGTCTGTTCTATGCCATCCATGTTTAATCCTTGGTATAACTCAGCTGTCCTGTTACATTCCCTTGTCAGCTTACTCCTCGAGGACACATCAGCAAGGAGTTGTTGAAACGTTACCTCGCAAAATGAGCGGGGTCAAGCAAGCAAGCATTCAACAATCGTGCAACCTATATCTCTTTTCTTTTTCTTGCCAAGCTCGAAAGGATGCTAGCAAGTTAGGCTACACTATGTTTTACATTTTGTACGCATTCCTGCCGTGTGATTCATCTTGTCATAAATGGACAAGTAGCGACGTGCTCGGGCCAGTGTGTCTTCATTTTAGGAGAATTTCTTTGATTCAAGTACATGGATGACTATGCTATTCCATAGACTACTTTGTTACTATTTATGAGAAGCGCTTTTTCCTGGTGCTCTCGCTGGACGGGATCGTCGACACATCACGTGATGTCTGCTTGATGTTCCACAAGAACGGATACACAGAAAAGTGCAATGCGACTGGCATCGCCTCTGTCAGTCGCGAACGGTCAGTATTGCCAAGTTGCGGACGATTCGGAATGGGGCATGGCCAAGACGGGCTGGACTGCGTTGCTAGCTCGTCTGCGGTGTTGGTGCGACGCACAAGATCCGATATGGGTATGGAGGGCCTCTTGGTATCAGGAACCTCATACAGGCGTGTCGAGGTCATTGGGAAGTGCACTTCTTCGTAGAACACACTCCTCAGTTCGCACACCTCCACGCTCGGTGGCACGGCGACGAGTTACAGTTGAGAGCTCAGGGATCCCCAGACCACCCCGAATACGGAGGACAGTTGTCGGAAGACATCCTGCAACGAAGAGTGGTTGTAAATTTCAAACCCATGACAGCGGTGTCGTCCTCGGACGTTTGAACCCCTGACCATCGTGCACCTGTGAATGCCAACGACCCATAAATTTATGACCGAAAAGCAAGAGATACATGCGCATAGAATCAACCATGATGTGTATACGGCAGGCTTAACCCACCCTCGCGAGCAACGGACCCATCATCACGCCGCGATCCCGAGGCTCGCGAGCTCCTTTCGAATGTCCGCCTCGCCCTCCATCTTCTTGAGCTGCGTTACCTCGAGACGGTCACCCCGCTTCGCCTTTTCCTTGAGCTCCTCGATCGCCTTGAGCTACACTGCGCATTGAGGTCACACGACCAAACACCCTAAAATGGTAACTCACCTTCTTGTTCAAGTTCCGCACCTTCTTGGCGACGGGGTCCAGTTGGTCCACCCCGCCCGGCGTCGGCGGCACAGACGTCGCCGTCGTCGCCTCAGACTCATGCACGGGGTGCACCCCGTTCGTCTCGCCCTCCCCCAGAGACAACCCAATCGTTTGCACGTCCAACGACGGCCGCGCCGACCCAATCCCCACCGGCGTCACCGTCCCGGACCCCTCGCCACCCTTGTCACCTGGTCCCTTCTTCTTCTCCTTCTTCTTCCGCTTCTTGTCCTGCCCCTGCCCCTGCCCCTGCACTTGATCGCCCCCAGCAGGCGGCGGCGTCCGCGGCGCAGCACCAGGCACGTGTCGTCGTCCCCCTTGAACATGCCCGTTCATAGACACCCCGTTGGCCAGCCCACTCCCCGGCGGATGCGGACTACGACCGTATCCCCGTGGCGGCGTCGCAGCTCCGTTCCCAGGTGCCCGTGGTGCCCCGCCCTCGTCTTCTCGCTTGAATATCGCCGGCGTCGCGAGCCCACGTGCACCCGGCGGACGGTATGCCCCCGCCGGCTTCGCAGCTACTGGCTTCAGCGCCGCCGCGAGCACGCTCGCAGCGGGTGGCGGCGCGGGCGGCACAACCTGGCCAAAAGGTGGCGCCTGGTCAACGGGCGTGGGTCGCCAGCTGGCCTGGTATAGCTCGTCGACGGCCTGCACGTGCATCAGCGGTCCGGTCGCATGCCAGATCTTGATCCCATTGTCGACGCGCAGACGCGGCGATAGCGTCGCAGTCAGCAAAAAACGGCCGTCGGGCGACCAGGCACAGTAAGAGGTGTTGGGCGCGTCGATAGTTGTGATCTTCTTGAGGGTACGTCGGTCAAAAACGTCAATCTTGCCAGCAAGGTTACCGAATCCGGCAAGGAAGAGGAGGCGGCCCTGCGGATTAAACGAGATGGTGTTGTGCGGCGCGGAGCCAAAGTCATGCAGCGTGCGAACCCGTTGATCAAACAGCATTGTCTTGGCAGGCATATCTGTTTCAGACAAAAGCTTAGCCAACGATGGCCTGCACTAACAAGGTCAACTCACAGCCATATACGACTCCAAACTCTTTGCTATTGGGACTCCACGCAACGTCGTGGATGGGTCCCTCCTTGTCGAGGGTGACGCGACAGTCGAAATTGCCAGCTGCGCTGAGGAGATACATGGAGGTCTCCCCGTAATAGCTCATGTTGGAGTTGTCGACTTCCGTCTGGGTAACGAGGAGCGCTTGCGTTCCTAGGTCATTCCATTTGATCTGTGCACGATCAGCCTTGTAAAAGTTCTTTGAACACGTCGGCGCGCCCGAGAGGGCGAGAAGGTTGTAGATCTTGACGCTAGCTGGAGCACCCTGCGCGTCGCTGATCGTCGAGACATATACAGCGGGCGATGACACAGGTGCACACCTTTTTCTCCGCAACGAAAACCGCGATGGAGGGATGTAATCCAGGACTGAGCGACACCATGGACGCGCCTTCGACCTTAAGTTTATCCACCACGCCTTTGCCCCACTCTGCAGGACGGAAGACCTGCACCTCCTGCGATACGAGGCGAGTGGCATGGGACTCGGAGATGGTATACTGAAGATCCCAGCCTTCCTGCGACTTTTGCGTAAAGGCGATCAGCTCCTCGCCGGTGGAGACGGAGAAGATGCGGAGATTCTTGTGCTGTGCGCCGTCCTCGAGCTTGACTGGAGGGTGGGAACGAAATCGAAGATCGAGCGATGAGATAAAGAACACGAGGCCAAAATCGTGTTTTTGTACGTACCAGGGCGTTCCCAGGTGGATATGTAAGTTCCGCGGGGGGAGAACTGGAGCTCGACGATGTTGGGGATGTTCAGTTCCTGCAATAGGTTTGCACCCTCTGCCTGAAAGATGCGAACGCTGGGGACGAGGATCGGACAAGGGGACGGAAAGACACGAGGCGGGTGACGCACACGGATGGAAGGGCGTAGGCGAAGAGCCTTCCGTCGCTGCTGTAGTGGTAGGTGCGAGCAGGGACGTCGGGGCAGAGAAAGCCAGAGACGGGGACGTAGTCTGGCGTGCCACCGACGAGACCGAGGCTCTTTTGAGCGCGGACTGTGGCGAGTCAGATGAGCATAGGACACAGCTCGACAAGCTTACACGCGTATTGCTGGGATTGCTGGGAGGCCATCGGGGGTCGAGGCGGGCGCGGGAGAGAAGCAACTTAATGCTTCAGCGGACGACGGACGAGGATCAGGTCAAAGTGGTGGTCAAACCAAAACTTGGGTGCCATATTGCTGTACCATACCGTCTTTAGGGCAAGCTCATCCTACACTTGGCGAAAGAGCCTGCATGTCTGATGACAGCCTACAGATCGTCTACGATACATATTACACAGGTAGATGACCAGTGGTTCACTGGGCGACTACGCGCTCAAGTACCTCCCTCCTGATGTGTGGGCGAGGAGCAATCCGACAAGGGAACACATGTGGATGACTGCCATTGTGTCATTTAGCACAAGGCAAGGTGCATCGACCATTCCAACGAACTGGCAAATGCCGTTTAAGAACGCCGGCCTAAAATCGACATCGTTGCCATCTGCATCTCTGGCGAGACCGACGTCGAGCGTGGGCTAGCATGGTCATGACAGAGCTCCAGATGGATGCGTCGGCGGTGTGTCTGCCTGTCACAAAATACTTAATGAGAAAACGCACTTGGATTGGAGTACCTGGCTCACCTGGACACACTCGCCTGCCAAATCCAAAGATAAACTTCGTGGGGTCGTCGTCCGTCAACGTCCCATCCTCATTCAGGAACCTCTCTGGTATGGACTTCTCTGCGTCTGGATACCGAGCCTCTTCGCGTGACATTGCCCTAGGGAATAATGAACGATCATCCCATAACCACGCCCGCACCGGGCAGCTTACCATGCATTTATGATAATACTTGCTCCTAGTAAAAGAGCGTGTCACTGGTCAGGCATTGAATACGCACACATATGTACCTTTCGGTATGAAGTAGCCCCTGTACGTATCGATCCCCGTAACCGCATGCGGGACACCTTCAGGAAATTAGGACTGATTCACATCCGCGGTAGGAAACTGCTGTCGAGCACACACATAGCGACACGGTCGGGCTACATCGCCACGTCTCTCGTATGATCGTGTCCACATACGGCAATTTTGCTCGGTCTTCAAACTCTGGGAGCCTGTCGCTGCCTACGACTCCGTCGACTTCTGTCTGCGCACGCTTCCACGCAAGCAAAAACGTCATCAACGTCGAGTGGTCTGAGTCGCGTGAGTCTTGCACTCGCTTCAAGAAACCAACACAGACCGTTTCTGCAGAGGCTGTGCCAATGATGTCGCAAATGAATCCAGTCGTCTCTCGCATTAACGCCAAGCTTACCCAGAAAAGCAGTCGCAGAGGCGTGTTTCAGCGCCATCTCGTATACAGGATGATACGCATCATCGAATGCCTCCATCCGTGTGATGTGATCGGACACCATTGACGTGTTCATGTGGGTCTTGGATTGCTACAAGCAAACCTGTCACGATCCTGCAGTTCAGCAGACTCAGAAAAAAACCTTACCATGCGCTCCCGGACGTATTGGTGGGGTGTTTCGACCATCTTGTCCCGCCACGCGCACGCTTCTTGCGCCTCCCGCTTGATCCACGACCCCGGCAGCCAGTCAGGCATGTGCAACACTTTCCGAGATAAGTTACACGACATTCCCAATGTTCCTGGATCGCGAAAAGACACGTACGAAACGGAAAAGTTTTGATGAGGATCGCCTTCTCTGGCGTTAACGCCGGAAGGGAAGCATGAAGATAGTTTTTGACGATGGCCACCATGGGGTCATCCCGTGCCTGCGGCTCATAGTCGTACACCCCCGACATGGTTACCGCAGCAGCAAACCTGCACGTGTACGTCGTCATCATCCAATGCACACCGCCCACGTCGGGTGCCAGACGCACGTCGACAAGTGGGCCGGATATGCCTCGGGCGCGTCCATCATGCTCACGGCCATCTGGCGGGCCCGCCGGAGCTGCATCGGACGGAAGCCGAGGGCGGCCTCGGCGCGGAACGTCTGGTGAAATGTCCGCCGACACAGCCGCCAATGGTCGCCGTACCGCGCGAACGGAAAGTCGCAGTCGTGGCCGTAGCTGCAAGGACGTCAGTACGGCGACGCGTCCAGACCCGGAGCGCGTCGCGGTGTCGCCCGGATCGAGCGGCGCGCGCACTCACGGGTCGATGGTCGCAATGAACGGGCGATCAGAGTAGAGCCGGGAGCGCTTCTCGAGCAAATCCGTCGCGGCGGCGTGCGCGTTGAGCACGATCACGTCGGCGTCCATGAGTCGAAGGTAGATGATGTCGCCTTGGGTGACTCAGCGTCCCAGCCTGGGTCCGTTACGAGACTCCGCACGCACCGTACTCCTTCCCCCATGCCGTATAGGTCAACCACGGTTCGGCGGTGTCGACAGAGAGCGCGTTCCCGAGGAGCGGGAGTGGTGTGGGGCCGGGAGGCAAAGGACATCCCTTTCTCTCCGTGCGGCGATGAATGATACGTCGTAGCATGTTCACGACGACGACCGCGAGCGGGATCAGGACTGCCAGCCCAACAGTCCGAGTCGACACAGTCCATTCCATGGCTGCTGGCGTGAACGTCTCTTACTCTGAGAAGAGATTTCCTCCACTGCCCTTATGATACGACGTCTTCTGTGTGAAAACATGGTCACCTGGGAGGGAAATAAACATGGCGTACAGCTCAGATGACTGACACTATCCCCAAGAATAGCTTTCGGACCGTTTTTCCATTGGACGTATGGATCCGGTCGCGGTCTTTCTTTAGTGAAAAGAGCTGAGGTGTAGTAAAAGTGCACACCTCAGTCGCTACATGAAGCCGAGTCACTCGGGTCCGGAGTCAACTCCTTTCACTGACTTGCGTGCTGACACTTGGTGCCTGCCTTCGTCTTCGCCACGTCAGAGCCTGTTCTCCCCGCCTCGCAGTCCTTCCCCTTCCCATGGCCGCAAACACACCAGTGAACACCCCCGTGGCACGCTTTTGCACTGCAAGGCAGTCCCACCCGCGCTCACCCAGGTTTGGGGCAGAAAGCGCTGTGTAGTTCTGCCCAGCCCCTCTCACCGCTCATCCGCCTCGCCCCGCATCTACCCTCGTGTCCGGCGCCCGCGGTCATCCGCACAATGCCCAAGGACAGCATCTCGAATGAGCATCCGATGACGCAGCTGTCGCCGAGTCGTCTATCGTGACCGACTCTGGAATACTGGTACGCCCAGCGGGAGACCCTCAAGGAGGCCGAGGTCACGGCAATGACTCTGGCAATCCGGTCGGTTCGCTCTTTTGCAGGCTCATGACCGCGAGGACATGGCTGTCGTCGACCGGGAGGAAGACCTGGGTGCCCTTCCGAAGCACTGACAGCCTGGTTTAGAACGACAGCACAACCACAGGAATTTTTACTTGCGTCCAGAAACCTTCGTGTCTTCGTTCGGCCAGCGTTCGTCATCAATTCATGCACGTCTTTCAAAGGGCACCGGATATTCTCGGGGATGAGCGGAATGCAATCTCCAGTGGCCGCTACTCCTGAGGTCGTGGTGCATCTGACCACTTGATTACCTGCCCAAACCACGTGGCTTAGTAGCGTATCTGCGCACTTCAACAGCAGAGAGGGTGTGAAACACCGGAGAGCGCCGTGCTGTATGGTTGTGATTGGCGTCCACACCTCCTACCCATCGCCCTGCTTCAACACTGTCACCTGTACGTCGAGAATTTGAGCCAATGTCGGCGCAACTCAAGTGTAGTAGCGCGCATCTATGAACTTCTGCTGTATACAATGCGCCAATGCTTTACTGCTGTACCCAAAGGAATCCGCTGTCATATGCCGATCCACGGTATCCAAACATCATTTGGAAAGAACACGCTCGAGAACGTCTTTGCTGATATGCGGACGGGGAGTAAGCCGACAAGGGAACAGGTTGGGATGGCTGCCGTGGTTGAGCATCCGAACCAAGCATGTAAACGTCGGACGTACTGTGTAATTCCGTTCGTGAACGTCGGTGTGAACGTGATGTCCTTACCATCCGCGTCTTTGGCGAGATTAAAGTCGAGCGTGGCCAACATCGTCACAATAGTGCTCCAAACAGACGCATCCGCGGTGTGTCGACCTGGCATCGAAAACCCGTTAGTCGATGCGTTAAGTTTGGGCTGCACAAGCCCACCTGGGCAGAGTCGCCTGCCGAAGCCAAACACGAAATTTGTAGGGTTGTCATCCGTCAATGCACCGTCTGCGTCTATGAATCTCTCCGGGATGAATTTCTCTGGATTAGGATACCGAACTTCGTCGCGTGACATTGCCCTGGGAGATGTCAGACGATCGTGCTGCGGCCCTCGCAGCCAGATGAGACAACATACCAAACGTTTGCAATAACAGTCGCCCCTAGCAAAAATGAATTCTCACAGATTCGAGCAGACCATACGCGCTTGGCACGCACCTTTGGGGATGTAGTAGTTCTTGTACACATCACTGCTCGCGGCAGCGTGTGGAACGCCTTTGAAAACGTCAGGAATGCATACGCTACACAAAACATGGGCCTGCGAGCACATACCGAGGGGTACAACTGGTCTCCATCTCATTGTTTCTCGGACGATTGCGTCGACATACGGCAACATCGGCCTGTCGTCAAACTCGGGGAGTCTGTCCAGTCCAATAGCAG
>JBBPKK010000744.1:0-16790 GCA_038089215.1 Tylopilus vinaceipallidus
TCGTTGAGTTTCCGCGGAGGAGGTAGAAAAGGTAGTGGCACTTCTGTGCATTGGACTAGCCAAGCTCGCATTGGCCCCGGACAACTGGGTGCACCCCTCCTCTCAATCATGTCAGGTGTTGTAACCGTGCGCAACAAGTCCTGGAGGCCCTTGTATTGGCCTACCTGTCCCCCGACACGCCCGAGAACCTAGAGCTCCAGTGGTGCCCGACCTATTTCCCCATGTACTGCTATTCATTGAGCGCGAGCCAGAAGTGGGTGCATGAGGTGCCCATCATTGACTACGTGTAGATGCAGATGGCTGATGAAGTGAAAACAGATTGCGGTGCTGATATTTGGGCAGCTCATGGTGGCGACGCGCGAGCTGAACGATAATCACGAGATGGCATCGCCGGCGCGGATCATGAGCATATTCGTCGAGTGAACAGATCCACAGAGGACGACAAGGAGATGATGTGTCAGGTACCTGGATGGCTTCATCTCCTCGAGACGGTAGACAACGACGACAAGATTCGGATGCTTAAGTGTTGGTGCAAAACGTGTTTACCGAACGCCATCCGTTGTTGTGTTGGGCACGCCTTAATACGGCCACCAGCACCGACCGATCCGAGATGTTGACGCACAACGTGCTCAACCGATTCAATGTGGCGATCAGTAGAAAATACACCGAAAAACGTTGTATAGTTTCATTGTTACGCACCGTCTCGACCAATGCAGAGAGGCCTTTGACGCGCTGATCGTGTAAGCGCTCTATCGAATGGCATTACAGCCATGTAAAACCGTAATAAGCACTATTGACAAAGTGTACTGCTAGCAGAGTATAGTTTCCCGTTTCAGTAGTCGCTGAAATCGAGCTCTGCAGCAACGTCAGAGGCCTTAGTGACCTCAGTGACCTGGATCGTGGGCGGGTTCATTACAGGCTCGTTTGGTGGCCAATGCAGCAGATTTTGATTTGTGGTATATCATGACCCGACAATGTCTCATAGTGAATTGTATTAAAGAGCAAAATGTCTGAGCTGCAGTAAAGATATCATCTACACACAAATAGGGGGGTGGGGGTGGGTTCGTACTAAGTGTTGTACGATATGGTTAGTTTGTTGAGGATGCGACTGAGATGCATATGGATGTATCCATAATATACCACCTGAGGCCTGCATTGCATGGAATCAACCATCGAACAAGGTGGCACAGGGATTGGATACCAGATATACCAGCTGAATCTGAATATAAACGGGGGCTTGCCAGTGAGTCGAGATTTCCCCCACCGAGAAGATTGATCACGAACAGCACCAGCAACCACCTTGGCACCGTCGGACGTCGCAGCCAATCCGCCTGCCTTGGGATCAGGTTTGCGCGAACACTTCTTGCCGCATTGTCGCTCTTGGGATTTTTTCTGGTAATCGGGTCGCAGGCATGCTGAGTCCGGTCGCTGGTGCACCCTCTGCTAGCCATGACCGCGCCCCAGTACCCATGGCATTGGCAGCACTGGTACATGACAGTGGCACCATGATCTTTGGTTCAGGGAGAGTTGCGCAGTATGTCTTGTGTGTCTCTGCCCTGACGCCATTAGAGGGTAAAAAACTCAAAATCACTCATGTGCCTGCGACCCTAGCCATTTGGCGTCACCGCACATATATCGTGCACCAAATTTGGACTGACCCCAACAGAGTGATAGCGCCACAAGCACAGATACTCAGCTTCAAGCACACGCAAGAAAAGAAGACGCACACAATTTTTTCACGCCTCTCAAAGCCCTGTAATCTCCCTCACCCCCTCCCCCGCTGCTAGCGATGGCCCCTTCTCCCTTAGTGACCCACCCAGCCTCATGCGGCCCCCTATGAGTTGCGTTTCGTCCCCCCCATCTCGCCTGCGTAAATCCGGGGTCAGTGACAAGGGTTGGCTGTGCATAAGACAGGGGCAGAGAATGTCATGGAGGTCCCAGAAGCAAGCGTGAGGGGGTTGTAGGCATTGGTCATCAGTGCGTTGACGCTGGTTTGTCAACAAGCTGCATCTGCCTGGAAATTCTCTCCAACAGCGGTCAGCTCAACCTTGAGGGGAATGCCATGAAGCATGTCCATAAACGAGCAAAGAGACTCTCGGAACGATGACAGGACTGAGCGGCGGCGCTCAATGGAAAAATACAGATGCACCAGACGAGGTCAGAGTCACTGTGGACCAAGCCGACATACACGCAGCGAATGTGAGCGCAACAAGGACCCGCCAGACGCCAGAAAATCCTGCAGACGTGACGGGTGACAATGAGCACCGTCCTGGCACACCTACCAAGCCCCTCAACAAGCGGAAGTCATAGGGGAGGGGGTAACCGAGAAGGCGGCCAAGGAGGTTGAGCAGGCCAGGGTGATGACAAACGAAGGTGAGGAGGCAATGAGCAACAATGGAGACAGCGCAGAGCGTCGACATGGGGACGCTACTGGGCATCTGGACGAGGCAGAGAGCAAGGGCGCGCAAGGTGATGAAGCCGAACGTGCAGAGGAACGCACACAGGCTAGAAATACATCTGGCGACACGAATGCATTGCACGGCTAACACCATGGGCGGACAGAGAGGTCGTGTGGGACTTTCAGGATGTGCTAAATAATGACGAGGGTGCGCAAACACAGCGCAGTGGGTTGGATGGGGAAGGGGGATGGAGGGGCCAGACTGGCGGCCAGCGATGAAAGCCGAAGAAAATCGTCAGCACAGTATGCCAGGCGATGAATACGCACCAGGGTTGACGACTGTGCAGAATGATGGAGCACACCACCGAGGGTCTAGCAAAGATAGTATATCGGCCGACCTGCAGGGCTTGTGCTCACCAGAGGTGTTGCAGTGGACGTGACGGCGGCATCTTACCACAATGAGGACCCGAGGAACCATCCCAAGGTACCAGAGAGTGTGTTAAAACTTACTACAGAACATCTAGACGAAGGAGGGGAGTGCCACCTGCAAGGGCCCATGTTGGAATGGACATGCTCAATGCTAAAGAGAACACATCTGGAATGTCAGGGAGCGAGGTAGAAGCCGAGGACGGGCAGAAGAACACTGGAACACGCTGGATTGCATTATGGATCACTTGACGTGTCGCAATATAGGGCCAGCGCCCGAGCCAACTTGATGGATACTATATACGTCCGCAGCTAACCCTGTACATGTTCAGCGCACAGATGAATAAACATGCGTGTTCGTCTCACCGTCCGGCACCCTCATGGTCGTTCTCGTGTCCTCGTCCATCTGCAGATATGCCTGCCAGTGTCACAACAGGGTAATGATGGTGTGGTACCTAGCGCTGGTGTGCGGGCATTATCACCGCCATGCGATTCCATCCCTCGATTCGGAAGTCTCACTAGGCCATGGCTCCCGAAATGGCAATTTCGAGCTCACCCCCGTGGCCGCCTCTCGCTCGTCGTCCACTTCGTTGAACCTCACTCCAAGTCGCACGTTATCACTCCCTGCTTCGTCACCATCCTCGATCTTCCCTTCCAGGTTTGTCATGCCAATCTATTCCCGTGGAAATTGCTCATCAGCCAGCTGCTGCACGATAACCTTTCCTCGCTACCTGATCGCGCTGATCCCCTCTCATTGCGGGTCATCACCCTTGCT
The DNA here is from genome assembly GCA_038089215.1 of Tylopilus vinaceipallidus. NCBI lineage: Eukaryota > Fungi > Basidiomycota > Agaricomycetes > Boletales > Boletaceae > Tylopilus > Tylopilus vinaceipallidus. Next base: position 3,600 of record JBBPKK010000744.1, read on the forward strand.
TTATTGCGGCAACAAGGGGCCTGCTGGCATACCTGAGACCCCAGAGCGGGGAAAGCTGTGAGGCGCCGAAAACTGGCCATTTGAGGTTTGGGAGTGGTGGGGGGTGTGACGAAAGGTGGTGGAACCATGACGGCAGGCGAATGGGCAGGTGGAGGCGTGGTTACCTATGCTTGTCCAAAGACCATGATGCTCTGTGGCGGCGGTCGCGCCTCACGACACTGTAGACATCCACACAATTGCAAAGCGGCTGAGTACCAACTTACATAATCATCAGACTACACTTGCTCGGAGCTCAGTGGCGCGTTGGGGGCCGCAACCTTGAGGTAACGAATATAGGAGTATGCTACAACTTACAATACATGCATGGCAGGCCGCGAGCACCATTTCTTCACCAAGTAATCAATCATGGTTTCGTTGTGGTCCTTACGGATAAATCCAAGTCCTTTCACCTCCTTGTGCCAAGGCAGTTGCATTGAAATTGACACAGGGTATTTAACCTCGCCCTTCTTTCCAGCCCAGTCAAAGTCGATCAGTTGCAACTTTCCTTGTGGTGTCACCATCACGTTGGGCACCCGAAGGTCGCCAAACACATAACCAGTGCCATGAAGCTGCTTGAATGCTTCACAAAGGGCAAATTCGAACCAGACTTGTGGAATGTTCTGTTTCTTTTTTGATACTGCCTCTGCAAGGGTGCATCCCTTGACAAACTCCATGACCACCATGAGTAGGTTGCCATACAATGGCATACTGTCGTCCATGTTGATCTTCCCACAGTAAAACAGTTGTGGTGCAAACTTGTTCAATGCCATCTCCCAGTGTGCACCTTCACCATATGGAGCACTGATGAACTTGACAACAATGTCCTTTGGGTGTTCTTCAACAGTTCTAGCTCAATATGTGACACAAGAAGCCTCTGGTTTGAGCGGTTGCAGATATTCAAATTTGACTGGATGGCCATTGAAAAACAGTAAACCTGTCTGAAGTGACAGGTGAGGTCAGTATAAATGAGAGAGGTGTGATACACTCTTCCCAAGGGATTCAGGGTACAAAGGTGAGGTTCTGTGCTTTTTAGGACTTAAAACCTACTAATTCTGAGCTGGAACTAGGTGTTCCAACAGCTCAAAGATGTGTTGGGGTGATATACAACCTTCCTGACAGGTTTGGGAGGTACAGTGGCGATGGACAGTGGTAAATGGTGGCAGAATGGTAGAAACAGTGGCAGTGGTGGTTGTAGATGTTGTTGAGCATCAGCAAGGTCATACAGAATAGCAGGAGAGGTAAAAGATAGATTCTTATGTATGTATGTAGGTACACCAGTTTATAGTCCTGGACATCCCTGAGACTGAGATGCATGAGAAAGAAAGAAAAGAAATTCTAAGTAGGTTTTGTCAGATGGATACATGACAGCAATGCTATTCTACAGAGTCCGTGATAGAAGTGTGAGACAGAAGCACTTACCAACAGGAATGGGACATCTTGCAGGCTTAGGATGGTCTTTGTTGGCCACAGAATGATGGTTCCGTTTGGTTTGACTGAGTGGTAAGTGATGGAATGAGATGGAATGAGATGGGATGTGCATGGCAGATGGCAGAACATGTGCAGGATGGAATGATGATGATGACTGGTTGTTGGAAGCTAACAAAACAGGGGGTTTCAGTACTAGGAAACCAGTGCTCCCTACACTGTCTTCAAGGTATGTATCAGGGGATGGCAAGAACAGACAATGAACACATGTGTGATCATCAGGAGAGAGCGGTGGTATTTCTTTGAGGGTCATATACCATGATTCTAAGTGCTCCAATGACTCTTTGAGCATGTACAGGACATGGGCAACTCACAGGAACTGGCCCCTGTCATGAGTAGAGTGGACAGGAACCCAAAGAAAGTCAGTGAGTTGCTGGATGATGTAGTTTGAGGTGTAGATGCCCCCCATGATTGTAAGCCAAGGTCCAGCACTGGCGATTATGAAAGTGGGGAAGCAGGACCTATGAGCAATCACATCATTCTGTACAAAAAGGAGTGAGCTGTGAACATAAAAGGGGATATGAGAGATGTGGTCACCTATAATTGATGGATTTGGAGGTCATAAACAATGGCTGTTGATGCAATCAGGATTATGAACATCTGATTGGGGTCTTCACCATAGCTGAGACATTTGAGAATGATTTTGCAAGAGGCACTGGTAGCCATGTTGGGGGGCTGATTTAGTATATGGATATGTGGACTTGGCTGCCAGTGAGAAATGAGTATCACCAGTCCTGAGTCAACCACAGAAGGCACATGTCATCACATGCCCAAACAATCAACTTTTGGCTAGCCTGTGCTAGCAGATATGATCATTATGTGTGCAGAGGCAGATCAGGTCCTGTGAAAACTGGTATGATCTCCCAGATGAATGCTCTGAGTTACAGCACTAATTTGAACCACATCTAGATAACTCATGGCATGGCTGTGTTTTGACTGCCTCCAAGCAGCAGGTATATTATGATTGGGTCTCTAGCCAACCCAACATTGTCTGTCCAACCTGAGTCTGTAGTGCAACCCAAAACCAGTACTAGATGTGGCTCAGGCTACTCTGACTTCAGGCTTATAGGAGCTAAGATTATGGGGGAATAGCAACAAGGACTTAACTAAGATCCTTGGGCAATATAATTCAAGTATATATGTATACCATAGGGACATGTTTGTATATATTGACTACTGGTCTGTGCATATCTACATGTTGCATACTATCTATGACATAATGTGAGAGAAAGAAGTCTTCATATGACATATTGTGAGAGTTGTGCCTAGCATGAGGCGGTCTAGAGTGCCACAAGGCACAGCAATCAAAGATAAGCACCACGAGGCACAGTGATTAAATACACGAGGCAGATAAGGGTCTAGCCCCTACTTACTACGTGCATGCCTGACACTGGACAGCTCGGATCCTTCCATAGCCAGTCGTCACATGAACTAGTCATGTGCTAAGTCTCACAGTCACGTGCTCATGAAGCAAAATATGTCTAAGTCCATCAAGTGTGATTCTGGTAGCTTAGGGTGAATCGTAACAGAGTCTATGTATACAAAGTGGTCCTTTCAGACAGCAAGGATGGGTCACATGTATACTGTGTGCTGAGTTTAATAGTTCTGGTCAGCTCTTTTCTACTTCTGTGCAGTGTGAAGTGATCCTTTCTGTGGGACCACCAGTGTTTTGAGCCTCATGTACATGATCAAATCTTGTCTATAGGTGCTCTCTAGACCTCCCAGCTCCTCGAACCATTGGTGAGTGGAGTGTGTTTCTGTGTGCATACCAGCACTGATGGGTCTGTTTGATATTGGGAACCCAGCCATTCTTCACAAATTTGGCATGCCCATCAAGATTGATCCACCTGAAGTCAGAGAGAATTTTCAGGTAGTTGCAGAATGTCGATCATCATCAATGAATAACTCTCTTAATGCACATAGGACTACCTTATGGTGGCCTTGTGTGCAGCGCTACACAGGGGGTCACCATGTCATCATGGATGACCTATTCCCAGATGTGTTTACCCAGGAGGGTGGTGCAGCATGGGATGCTGAACAGCATGCTCTCAATGCTCATCTTCATTCCCACCACAGCATTTGTGCCTAGGGATGGATTGACATGGATGCTTGTAGCACTGGACAAGGCATTGTGTGCACCCGAGATCTAGTGCTTGCTGTACACGGGGTGGTACAATTTATGGTGGGCATGTATCAAAGATGATGTGGTGGCTCAGCCCAAGATTACCCTTTTTCTGTGTACATTTTGAGATGGGCTTGCTGATGTGTTGGGCATTTAATGCCTGCTGTTGGAACAGCATATACACACATGGGGTGCATGTGGAAGAATGCCAAGCACTACATGATGTTGCTTGGAGTTGCAGCACAGTGAGTTTGCACATCATTTCCTGCAATGTATGGGTGTTCTTGACAGGGGCCCAAGGTCCACGCCATGTTGACTTTGATCTTTAATCTGCCCGAGATTGATCTGGTGACACTCAATTGGCTGGGGGTTATTGGTGCATCCTCCACAGCACATATTTCTCAATCAGTTCATCAATGCTGACAGGACAGTGCATGGACATGATGATCTGCCTTGCAGTGGTCAATAGGGACATTCAAAGTTGACTGGAGTTCGCACCATGTGTTGCACCAGGTTGCACCGCACCACACCACACCCCACAATTGTACTGTATATAGTAAATTATGTAAGCATTGTTGGCTGTCCGAGTTGCAAAAATTCGAAAATTATGAAAATTCACCTCATCATGGCTCATCAGACTTTGCACAAGCAGTACATCACTTTATATTTGGTCTATATGACCATGTGTACCCTTATGCAGCTAGAGATAACTCCTGAAGAGGCAGCACAGCTGTTTAATATTGATATCTCCACTATTCTTGCTATTCATCAAACATGTTATCTCCATGGTCAGTCTTCTGTCCCTAAGATTGACTCTTTACAGCTTGCATGGCAATATGCACAAGATGAATGCAATCACCACTGCTTTATTCACATGCTCCAAATCTCTCCCACTGTCTTTTATGTATTGCTTTATCTTATTCAAGAACATCCTGCCTTTTGCAACTCATCAAATAATAAACAAGTTTCTGTTCACAAGCAGCTTGCAGTTACTCTCTACTGTATGGGATGTTATGGAAATGGTGCTTCTGTGCAAGATTTTGCTCGGATTGCAGGTATATCTGAGGGCTCAGTTGAATTGTTTACAAAGCAATGCTTTGAAGCAACTTGAATCGAGTCTCTTCATGATATATTTGTTTGTTTACCTACAGCCAAAGAAAAGGAAATTGAGAAAGTTTGGATTGATACACAGCTTGGATTTAGAGGCACTTGGTGACAGGGCTGGGTAATGTTTGATGGCACCATTATTGTGTTAAGCACCAAACCTGGTTTAAATGGAGATGTCTATTTTACTTGCAAATATAACTATGGTCTCAATCTACAGGTATATATATGATATTCATTTACTATAAAGACTTATAATGATCTACTTGTTAGGTTGGCAATCTACCCTCTAATTTAAGGATTGTGGATTATGCCCATGGTCTAACTGGTTCAGCACATGATGCATCAGCATTTGAACATACAGCTGCTATGAAGTATACCAACTGGTTTTTTCAAGGAGATGAATTTGCTTGGGTTGACTCAGCATATCCTGTTACCACTCACACCATTCCTGTTCACAAATGACCAGCATCCCTTCTTCCAGAAAACATATATTTTGATAATATTGTTGCCAATATTCATGTTTGATCTGAATATTGCATAGGAGCTTTAAAAGGATGTTGGCAATGCTTGCAAGGGCTTCCAGTTCAAATTAATTCAAAGCAGCAGCATCAAATAGCTTGCAGATGGCTTACCATTGCAATTATTTTGCATAACTTGGTAATTGATGTAGAAGGTGCAGTAAAAGGAGCAGAATTTGCAGCTATTTATAGCTTGGCTGAGGAAAAGCAAGCCTGAGGACTACAAGATCTACCTCTAGATAATGATCTGGCATTAGGAGAAGCAAAGAGATGTCAATTAATAGAAGAACTTTTGGCCCTCAAACAGTTGTAACCAAATAAATCAATACTATTCTATGATTTCCAGATTCAAAACTCCTATTTATCCCCTTATTCAAAACAACTACACTTTGCTAGATTTCCTGATAATTCCTGAACCTTTTCCTTGTATTCCTCAGCAGACCAAATACCAGCTTCATGCTCTTTCAAAAGCATTTGACATTCCTGTGGCATTCTATCTTGCTCAGCACAAGTGTTAATAGCATCCAGATTTGCCCTTAAAAACTATAAGTAAAAAAATATATCAAAAAATATATACTAACTGTTGCATATCCAAAAGAGTATCTTCAAAACTATGCTTCTTTGAGACCTTGGAAATGTGATCCTTTGCCTTCTCAACAATTGTAGACAAGGAAGAGGAAAAAAAGGACTTGGAACTTGAAGCATGTTTTATAGTTGAAGGAGAAACATTCTCCTTACCACTTTCCTGGCTTTCAGGAAGCAGAAAATCATCATCATCAAGCTGCCAGGAAGGTGATCCTTGAAGCTCATTTTGAGCAGCTTTAGCAGCACAAGCCTGTAAAATATTATGAAGAGTGGCCATTTGAGAGTGCTGCTCAGAGGTAAAAGATGGTATATCAGCTTCATCATCACTTGGAGGCTGAAGATGAACTGTTTTCTTTCCATGAGGTCCAACTCCAGTTATAATAACAATTGGGGTAACATTGGGGTGATATGAAAAGATCTGATGAAGAGCCAGAAAGAATAGAAAAGCTTGTACAATTTCATCTACTAAAATTTAGTATGAATTTCAACAAAAACACAAATACACACCCCAGATTAATAAAACCTTGGCTGTTGTTGTGCCATCAGGACCAGTTGATGGAACATAGCACTCAAAAAACTCATCCAAAGTGTCTCCATCACCAGATGACTCCCTGATACCTTCACCTGTTGTGCAGAGACATTTTGCATGCTTTCAATACTTGTGAAGAAGGCTGTAGCACATAAGAATATTTTCAGTATAAAATGTTACCACTGACCCTTCATATTTTCGCTTGACATGCTCTTCAGAAGCCACCACATTGATGGCATAATGATCCAGCAAAACAACAGCAGCCATCCACTGATATACTGTGACTTTGCTGTCACCACTCATTCTTTGTATTTTGAGCATGCTTGAAGTAATGAAAGTGCACAAAATGGAGTTATAACACACCTCTCCCTTGTTACTCTTGCCCAATAGCACAATATGATTTTCATTTTGTTCAATCTCTTCAAGAAGCTTCCAAACCATGTCTTTAGTCCAAATGACATCAGGAATAGGTCCCAGGGGTGGTTTCTTTGCACAAGCCATGGCCTAGGCTCTTAAACAACTCACTGGACTTGTTTGAAGTGATAATGAGAGAGCATTGTAGGAAACCAAGTTTCCCTATGTTTGAAATCCCCTTTTATGCCCTATGCAATGCTCACCAGATGTTTCCGGATGGAGCTACAGTCTTTGGTGGTCTTCTAACAACTCTTCGGCTGCTTTCCCATGATGCCCACCACTTTCCTGCACTGCTTCCACCGTCTTCTGGTCAGAAGAACTCCTAGAATCAGCCTTCCATGTTATCCCATCCAACTGTTCTGTCCTTGGGTGAGTTTACTTCTATGTTTCTTCCATTTCATCATTTTTCCGATGGTACTGGTGTCTTTCCGCCTTCTGAAACATGTCAGAAGAGGTTGGAACTTTTTATTTTCACTCGGAACACTTTGTTTTCAGTCAGAAGACACTTTTTCTACATCAGAAACTACTTTACAGTGTTTGTACAGTCCTGGGAATGCCCAGACTATACACTGAGCAACAAAACTGTCCCAATGTTAGTAGCAATCTGATTGTTAGGCAAATAGCTAGAGTAGTTTTAATGCTAGACCCCTAAACCCAGATATCATTATAATGCTATGATAAAGGGCTATCCAAACATATATACATTGCTTAGGTAATTCCTTCTATATCAGTCAATATTTCCAAATTAATACACTATACTCATTGGGATAGTTTTGTTGCTGATATCAGGATATTACAAACTAGTAGGAAGTATATTCTCCTTTTGCCTTGATGACCTCCATAACACTTCTGGGCATGCTCTCAACCAATTTCTGACACTCCTCCAGCCCAATCTTCTCCCATTCTGCCTGTACTCTATTCCAAAATTCCACCATTCCTGAAGGTGGCTCTGCATACTCAGCTAGCCTTCTTTTGAGCAGAAACCATAGATGTTCTATGGGATTGAGATCTGGAGACTGAGCTGGCCATACCATAACCTCATATCCATGGTCAGAAAACCATCCCTGGCCCTTTTGCTAGTATCCTTGGAATCATTGTCTTGTTGAAAGATAATGTCATCTGGAGTTAATCTATAATATTGGAGAGTTTGTTGCAACTCATCCTATAAAATCTGAGTGTATAGCTCAGCATATATCTTACCATCAATTTTGCATGCCAGCCCAACCCCTTCCCAAGTCATACAACTCCATGTCATTAAGGATTCTCCTCCAAACTTGGCTGTCTTTTGTACTAGTCTGTTACTCAATCCCTCACCTGCCTTTTTCCATGCCCATTTCTTGCCATCTGACCCAATGTGATTAATCTTGGTCTCATCTGACCATACCACCCACTTCCAATCTTCCATAGTCCAGTCCTGATGGCTTAAAGCAAAATCAAGCCTAGCTTGTTTATGATGCTTGGAGAGAAGAGGACATTTCTTCTTTACTATAGCCTTCATTCCAGCTTTTCTAAGGTGACAACAAATTGTCTGAGGAGAGATGGTGTGATTCTTAATGTCCTGAAGAGTTTTGGTGACCTGAACAGCACTTTCAGCTTTTCCAGTGCCAATAAGACAAATGGCATGGCACATGTCTGCAGGAATAACCAGAGATGGTTGGCCACCAGAGGACTTGGGCAAGTTGGAACACTGTTTGGAAGATATTCTCTGAATAGTAGAGTGGCCAAAGCCAGTAATAGCGGAGATTTGACAAATAGAATGATCAGATTCCAAGAGGGCAACAATTTGATTGGTTTGGTCAACAGAAAGTGATTTCATAATGATGGATATAGAGAAAGTAATGGTATTGTTATTTGTTTACACTATGTTGAACTTCTTGTATGTCACATGACTTTATTCTTATGTAATATCTTCTCATATGATTTGATTTTGATGGTGCTAATGTCCAGCAACAAAACTGTCCCAATGAGTATAGTGGATTAATTTGGAAATAATGACTGATATAAAAAGAATTACCTAAGCAATGTATATATGTTTGGAAAGCCCTTTATTATAGCATTCTAATGATATCTGGGTTTAGGGGTCTAGCATTAAAACTACTCTAGCTATTTGCCTAACAATCAGATTGCTACTAACATTGGGACAGTTTTGTTGCTCAGTGTAAAGCACTGTTGCTTACATACACAAAGGATCTTTCTGCATCTTTTCCACTGCTCATTTACATCTGCTGGACTGTTTCCACTGCTGTTACTGCCATTCTTGACCATCCTGTTGGTCATTTATGCTCCTTACAACCTGGAAGACCCACTGCTTCATCCAGAACCAGTTGGGCACCCATCTACCACCTCAGGCCATAAGACCTAGCAATCTCCTACCTGTATGGCCTCTCTGGTCTCTCTAGAAATGAACCATTTGCATCCCCTTCACCTATCTGCAGTTTGCCTGCTACAAGAGCAGCACAGATCTATGTTTTACAGCATGATAGCAAGAACCAGCATAGAAATCAGTCAAGAGCAGTGGGCAGAGCCAGTAGCTGACTTGTGGATGTGTATTACATAATATTTTAAGGCTACTTTACTGGGGGGTGTGGTGCGGTGTGGTGCGACCTGGTGCAACACATGGTGTGAACTCCAGTCAACTTTGAACATCCCTAATTACACTTTCCAAATCATGCAAGCAGGTGATTTGACAGCCCTGATTGTCAAACCCTTCCTGACATGGTCTGATGATTGGCTGAGAGAGTGCATACACAGAATGGTCAAGAGTGCATTGCATATCCTTCATGCAAAAAGACACATACCGATTGAGTGCACTATGATAAATGGATGAATACTAGGCATGGCAGTGATGGTCCCGAGATTGGCAAACAGAGTGGTGAACAGCGAACTTGAGGTGTGTTCTATGTATTTTGGGGAGCTGTTGTGTGGGATCTGACTCATACATCTCTGCATCATAGGTTCACAGGACTGTGAATCTGAGGGTGGTGCATGTCCAATGAGTGGACAACTGTTACATTTTCTCCACCTCATCTTCTTCCCTTATCTTCCCCTCTGGTTGTATGTACATTTGTCCATCCTAGGGCTCATCCTCATCATCCTCAAAGCCCTATGGTTTGTTCTCATCCATATTCTATGCCTTTTACTCTTGCTCTTCCTTCTCATCACATGGCACATTGGCTGTGCTATCCCTTAGTTACCATCTAGTTCCATCAGAACATTCTGATGCTGCAGACACCACCCCAATGGTTCTTATTGTTTTTGATGCTTCTCTGCAGCATCTTTTCCTTTTTGTCCTGTTTCCACACTAGCCCTAAAGTACACAGGATGTATATAAGGACTCTGGATTAACTTGGGGAATTCCCAGCTAAATCTGTACAATCATATGTAGTATTCTAGCATTCTTTGAGTGATTGGCCCACAATCCCTCTTAGTATTCTTTCCATGGCAAACAATGTTAGTTCTACATTAGTGAGCAACTTGTGAATGTGGAGACTTCATATTACTTTGCTTAACTGCTTGTACTACATTGTACCTTGCATAACAAAAGATTTAGCTCTCCCCATCACTTTCCTGTCTAGGAAGTGACCATCCCCATCCCACCATTGCATCCCAGAGAAGTTGAGACTCTCTGTCGCCTGAATGACAGCCTCCTTGTCACATAGCAGGATCATCTAGAACAGCTGCTCCTTCTGCTGACCCCAGATATCGCCCACACCTCCCACCTGTTGAAAGGGAAGTAACCTACAAACCAGTACAGCAACCACATGCAGTACCAGCCCCAGCAGAATTGTTCTTGACTACAGAACACTTAGCCAGAGTGCTTCAGCTTACCAGCCAGCCCCCGCCACCATCCCAGTCTAGTGAAGGCAACAGCTTCCAAAGCCCCCCCCCCTTCACTACCACCCATCCACATCAACACCCCCCAGCCCACCAATATGCCCTCAGAACTTAAAGCTGGTTTACCTGATGACTTTTCTGGATCCCCCAAGAAAGCCACTCGCTGGATCAAGGCCATGAAGGCCTATTTCACCATCAATGCTGCCCTCTATCCTGACAACAGCACCAAGGTCCTCACTACCTTGAATTGAATGAGTAAAGGACAAGGAGTTCAGTTCTCTGAGTCATGGTTAGACAAGATGTCTGACACTACCATTTTCCCTGCCAAGAAAACCTTCAAATGCACTAGTCACTGATTTCACCTCCACCTTCTTCCCCTTCAACATCATCATGTCTGCCAGGGAGAAGTTGGAATGCCTTGAACAGAAGAAGATTGGAAGCAATGATGGCTTCCAATAGTATATTACTGATTTTGTCAACCTGGCTTTTAAAGCCAAGATGACTGATGAAACAGAACTCTGTCACCTCTTCTTGAAAGAAATCAGCCACCCCATCAATCTCCTCATCTATGGGATGGAGAAGGTCCTGAATACCTTGAAAGAATGCATTGAAAAAGCCAAGTAGTTTCACTCCAAGTTAGTGACTACTCTTGGACTTCACCACTTTTCCCCTTCCTCTGCCCTGCACCCTCAGAAGGAAAGAGATCCCATAGCAATGGACATCAACTATGTCCAGTTGTCTCCCACTGATAAAGCCTGTCTGATCTGAGAGGGATGTTGCTTCCAGTGCAAGCAAAAGGGCTGCAGATCTTCCAACCATCATGCCAGAGTTATGCCTTCTAGACCCCCCAGAAACCCCAGTCAACCTATACAGGTCAGGACTGCAGAAACCACCCCTGTTCCACCCACCAATCCGGTTAGAAACCCAGATTGATCTATCTTCAAATATGTCAACTCCCTCAGAGCCAAGGGAGTATCCCACAACCTTATTTTGAAAAACCTCTGGATCTGTCATGAGGAGGATTATAAAGAAGAATAGGAAATTGCCACCTCTTTATTTTTTTAGGTTGGGAAGAAAAGAAGTTGACAATTTCTTTCCAGTATATTGCCCCCATGTACACTACCAATACAAATGAATCATCCATGCATCTACTGATTCATTTACAATGTGGGAGCAAAAGCAAGGTTGACCTCCAAGCCCTCATTGATAGCAGAGCTACTGGATGTTTTATATCCTGGGAGCAAGTCTGCCACAACTGCCTCCCTCTCTCTCACCTTTCCCAACTGATTATTGCCCACAACATGGATGGTACAAAGAACTCTGATGGAACCATATGATTTGTAACCACCCTCAAAGTATCCCTCCCCAACTCCATCACCTGCCACACTCAGACATTCTTTGTCACTAATCTAGGAAAAGAAAAAGCCATCCTAGGTCTACCATGGTTGAAGTGAATCAATCCCATGATTAACTGGAAGACTGGGCAGTGCTATGTCCCAGAAGAACCAGTATTGCCCCCAAAAGACTCTCATCTTGACCAATACCTAAATAAAACTACTCTTTCCACCCCCCTGTCATGACAGCTGCAAAGGAAGAAGTCTCTCTCCCATCAACCTACATGGAGTTTGATAATGTCTTTGCTAAACCTCCCCTTGGTGAACTACCCCCTTCTTGAGGAGAATGGGATTTCTATGTCAACCTGAATGACAACTTCACCCCCAAAATTGCTAAGATATACCCCCTTAACCTGGAAAAACAGAAAGCTTGTAAGGAGTTCACTTTAGAAAATGTAAAAGCTAGAAAGATTTGACAGTCAACCTCCCTCCAAGCTTTCCTCTTCTTTTTCATAGCAAAGAAGGATGGCAGACTTTGCCCATGCCAGGACTATTGCTACCTTAACTCCCACACTGTTCAGAATGCATACCCCCTTCTTTTTATCTCTGACCTCATTGACAGTGTTAAAAATGCCCAGTACTTCACAAAGTTTGACATCTGATGGGGTGACAACAATGTCTGCATCCACCCAGAAGACATTTGGAATATGGCCTGGGTTAACTCAGAAGGACTTTGGGAATCACTGGTTATGTTCTTTGGCTTTGTCAATGCCCCCTCCCATTTTCAGGACATGATTGCAGAGTGATGGCTGAAAGTCTACATGGATGACTTTGGCTATGGAACAGATGACCTTCTTCTTCATCAAGAATGAACTTGACAAGTTTTACAATGACTACATGAGGAGAAGATGTACCTCAAACTCTCCAAGTGTTCATTTGACCAAGATCACATGAAATACCTTGGTATGGTTGTTCACCACAACTCTGTCCACCTTGATCCCATCAAACTAGACACCATCTCTGCTTGGAAACCCCCTTCCAATTGAAACAACCCTTGAGCTCTTGTTCTTAGGCTATTCACTAAACCTCCTAGACCGTGGGGGGACTGAGTTGGTGTGCTAAGCTCGAGGGGAAAAACCCAGGAGAACCAGACTAGGTTCCCTGGCTTGCATTCAGGCTTTATATACTATTCTACATGTTTGTACCTATTGTACTCTAATCTAC
>JBBPKK010000745.1:0-16725 GCA_038089215.1 Tylopilus vinaceipallidus
CCGCGGGGCGAGGCGATCGCGCTCGTCGACAGCGGGACGAGTCTGGCGTACATCCCCGCCGACGCGGTCGAGGCGATTTACGGCCGCATCAACGGGTCGGTGCACGTCCGCGATGACGGGCAGGACGCCTGGTTCGTGCCCTGCTTCGGGCAGGTCAACCTGTCGTTGACGTTTGGGTGCGTGTCCCCCTCCCTCCCTCTCTTGCTTGTGCGCGCGTGGGGTGCGAGGCGACCTGACGTGCGGGGTCAGGAACGTGTCGTACGCGATCAACCCGATGGAGCTGACCTCCCCGATCCGCGTCATGGACCAAACGGACCAATACACGGTCTGCATCAACGCCTTCCGCCCACCGCTCGACGACGGCGCGAACGCGCGCGAGTTTGACTTTCTCCTCGGTGACGTGTTCATGCGCAACGTCTATTCTGTGTGAGCGTCCCCTCGCCCTTGATCGCGCGCGCCGTGCCTGACGCCCCCCGGCGCAGGTTCAACGTGGGCAGCGCCAACGACGGCAACGGCAACGGTAACGGCAACGACGCGACCAACGCCTCGATCCAGTTCGCCGCCCGGACGAACCCGGATCAGGTGTTTGCTGACTTTGCGCGCCAGCGGCAGGACTCGCTCAGGGCGTTTCCGCCCCTCTTCGATCTGGGCAGGCTCCGTCCCGACGGGACGATCGACGGGGGCGCAGGGCGGCTGCAGGCGCCGTCGACGAGCTAGGTCGCACGGTGTGGCATGCGGGACAGCCACGCGCCGGGGCACGCCGCTGGTCGGAGGTTGGACGCTGTATCATAGCTGTATCTGTACCGCACGCGCGTGGCGTGGGGGCGCCGCGCACCACCATTCCAATGCAGTAACCGGTGTCCATCCAACGTCCGCGGGATCATCGCCCGACGGACTCGTCCGGCATGTTCTGACACGCGTTCCGACTCCCACACCAACCAACGGAGGCGCACGGAAAACCAAATCGCAAGCGCGAGATTGATACCAGCGACGCCGCTGCAAGGTAAGCAATGGATGGCACCGGATCTACATCCACGCCCACACGCTATCGAAACGCCATGCAACGCCACATCGGATGCATGAGGCATGTTTGATTCCAAATAACACCATGGGAGCGCGGTATGACTATACGGTCGGGTGAATGGCCACAAAAAAGGAGAGAGATACACTATTCGCGGTAAAACCGCTATATATCGATCGATCGCGGTAGAGAGAAACGGGAAAACGAGGAACAAGGGGGACGGGTGAACGAGTGGTGTGGAAACAAGGGTGATGGGGGTGTCGCAAGGGAGGCGGGCAAAAAGAGAAAGAAATGGAAAGAAAAGAAAAAAAGGCAACAGATCGACGGACGATATGCTATACGTATGAGAAAAACTGGACTGACTGCTTCTACTTTTTCGCGTTTCGATTCCTCCTTAACCAAAAAAAAAGAAAAAGAAAAAAAGTGGGCTGTGCGTGAAATCAATACCAACCAAGACGCAAACGAGGACAATGAAAACGGAGACAGATGGGAAAGGAAAAAGGGGAGACAGATGGAACCGAAACAGGGAACATGGCGATGACGATCACGGACGTGCCTGATGCACCTGCGTGATGAAATCCATGTCCTCGCTTCCACCAAACGTTGTCCGACGACTGTCGTAACTCGACACGCGTGGCTCCATCCTCAGGGCTCTGAGCGTCTCCCGCACATCGCCGGATGGATCGGCATCCTCTTCGACCAGTGCTTCCGATGCCATCCCAGTCTCCTCGGGCTGTTCGTGGTCCTGAGACTCAGGTGAAGGCGATGTTGGCTCGAAGTACGTCTGCAGGACTGTGACGTGTTCGTACGGTCGCGTGCTTGGGGGGAGTGGGAAATCGGATAGCCCCGACATCTGAGACATGTCGGATGTCGTGAGGTAGCTCGATCGGGCGACATCGGCAGAGGGCCACCCGAACCGCTTCGTCACAGGACTCAGGAAGGCGGCGTCGTCTTCCTCGAGCTGGTCCTCCTGAATGGAAAGGTGGGTCGACAAACGGAGGGGCGTTTGGATGGGAGAAGGGGGCGAAGCGGCCTCCAGCTGACCGTGCCGGATGGGGTAGCCTGTGATCACGATCGTCAGTGAGGTGCTAACCGCAACAAGATGCAATCCTGACCAAAGGTGTCGTTATCACGCTCGTCCCATGGGCTCCCCACATCAGATGCCGTATAGGACGAATTAACATCTTCCGGTATCACTACGATCGGCTGTGCGGTAGGCTCGCCCCCCTGTTGTATAGGCACGCGCAACTGCGAAGGCGTTTCTGGAGGTAGCGAGGAAGACGACGATTGTGCAAACTCGGTAAACACCAACTTGGGTCCGCTCTCTGCTGAATGCTGCTCCAGAGACGACCGCCCCGGGACACGCGTCGAATCGGAGGGGGTTCTCGAACGATCCCGCCGGGCATGGGCTGCACTTAGTGTGCGAACAAGATGGGTGAGTGGACTGTTGGACGCCGAACCGTGGACGTCAGTCGGCACCTGGTTGGTAGACGCACTTGGCTCCTGAGATTGGTCGCGATTCGGGTTGTAGAAGAGGTCCTGGAATTCGTCGAGGTCATCTGAGCTGTCGAATGCTGACACGACCATCTGAATGGTCGAGTTGGTCAGATCAGGGCTGCTCATCACCGACGACGCCGCATCCGGTTCCTCGCGGGGCAGTGGGTCGATTGGGCCGGGAGACCGTTCCTGTAAAGGAGACGACTCGACTGCGGGCAACGGTTCGTTTTGCAAGCTATCTCGCTTCGCTTCCGCGACCTTTTCTGGTTGCGGAAGGGAAGCATACACCAGCGCCTCGCCAACTCCGTACCGTTCGAAATCGGCATGGCTAAGGGAAATGTGCGGATAGGATGCAGGCTCTGTGCTTGGGTCGGCAGCCCTTTGGCTTTCCGTCGCTTTCGTCGAAGCAGCTTCACTCGCCTTATCGCGTGCTGAACCAGGCTGTGTCGGTGCAGACCGGTACGGGTGTGCGATGGGAGTGATCGGCGGATGGATGGCCGGACGGGGTGGTAATCGATGTCTTAGGCTGACAACGCTGGCGACGCCGGGCGGGGGCAGGGTAGAGTCGACCTCTGACGGGTGCGGGCCGGCATACTCGGAGGACTTGTGCGTATGCTTGGACGGACTGCGATCCTTTTGGTCAGCTTGCGATCCGATCATCACCACGTAATCGGGAGATGGCGACGAAGTGATCGCAATGCCGACTTCGCCACCCGGGGCGCATGGAGGTGAGCGGGGCTTGGTAAAGTCGGCTCTCGAAGACGAGGGTACTCTGTCATCTGCGTCGTCTTGACCGACCCCACAAAGCGCACCTGCCTTCAAGAACGCAGTTTTACTCCACGATCCGGTCCGGGAGTGTCCGCGGGGTGAGAGATTGCGGGATGACTTGGAAGAATTAGAGGTGGTTAGAGAATGTGAATGCGAATGAGAGTATCCATGTGAGTGGGAAGTGTGAGTATAAGAGTACGCTGATTGAGAATGCGAGTGTGAATATGCCTTGGAATAAGAGGAAGAATGACTTGGTTTGCTGATGTGCACGGTCGGCATAGTGCTCTGACTGCCTAGTAGCGTGCGCGCAGCAAGAAATTCAAGATTAAGCTGTGCTTTGCTACCCTCAGACGTGTGGGGACCCCGTGGTTGCTTCTCCCCGAGAGATTTGGAACGCGCACGCGAGAACGAACGAGTGTGTTTGTTCCCGATGGATCTCGTGGCCTGCTTTTTCCACTGGGCGCGTTGATGCTCAAACGCCTCTCCTTCACCAATGACCCTACAGCGTTGGGACGTTGGTGGAGATGGGCAAGACAAGGGAATAGGACACTCACTGTTCCAACGAGACCGGTGGGTCGAGCAGAGGCAGCTGGGTGCCAGTGCTGGGAGCCTGCTCGGGCGTTGGGGTGCGTTCATCGACGAGCGTTTCCAACGCGGGCTCAAAACCAGCGCGTAGGTTGGTGGACGCGGACGGGTGGCGGCCAATGATATCCGCTGCGGACCGAGAGCGCGAGGCGAGATAAAGGGTGGGTCTAATACTGGAGGCGACGGAATTGACAGACACGGCACGGGGACGCGGGGGGACAACGGGGGGAAAGGTTGTGGCCAAGCTCCCCTGTGGATCACCTTGGACAGGTGACCTCGTCGGTTCGTGGTGGAACGTGCCTGCAGGGGGATGGGAAGGCGGGGCCTGCTTGACCTTGAAACGAGGAGAGGGGGAAAAGACGGCATCCCACCAGGTTTCGGCGGATAACCAGCGTTCCTTGGGTTTCTTTTTGAGAACGGATCTCTGGCGGGCTGGTGCGGCAGCGGCAGCAGCGAGGTTGGGGGCAGATATGGACGTCTTGAGCTGGGGCTGAAGGAGGTGCGGCTGGCTGCTGGAGGCGTCACGCCGGTGGTGGGGTGTCTTGCCATGCGAAGGACCAGCATTGATATCGGAGCGGGAACCGTGGTGGTGATGCCGAAAAGGCTGGGAGGTCGCATGACGCAGGGGGGGAGACACGGGTTGTGGATAAAGAGGCGTGGAATACGCATAAGGGTGCTGAAGGTGGTTGCGGGAGGGAGAATCAACTGGGGAGGAAGGGTGCGAATCCTGGTCCGGGTTGCCGACGAGATCATGCTGACGCGACGAGAGACGCTTGGTGGGGGACACATCGGGGTTGGGGGAGGCGGGAAGGGAGGGAAAGGTCGGGGTGGCGGCAGCATAGTAGGAGTAGTAGTACTCGTCGTCGTCCACGAGGAGCGGGGAGGGGATGGAGGAGGGGTTGATGAGGTGCACGCGTGTCTGGCCGCGGTCGGAGAGCCATTTTCCGGAGACGGACTGGGGCGGGGAGAGGAAGGGTGCGCCCTGGGAGGACCTTCTTTTTGAGCTGAACGCAAAGAAGGTGGTGAAGCTGGAGCGCTTTGGGCGGGGGGCGGGGGAGAGCGGGCGGGCGGGCGACTCGCCGACGCCGCCGTCTGGGGCAGGGGGCAGCGGGGAGTGGGGGCCGGATTGGGCGGGGTCGAGGACGGGGTGCTCCGTCCGGGGTTTGTCCCGGGCGGGGCCAAAGCCGAGACGGCACCAGAGTGGGCCCGGGTTCTTGAGCACCATGCATCCAGCTGCAGGGCCCGGCGCGGGTGAGCCTGGCAGGCGGGCGAGCAGACGGGCGCACTTGCGGGGGGACCAGCCACGTTAAGTAAATTTGCAGTCCTGACATCATTTCCCACGCTCTCACCCCGGCACGCGCCCGTTCGCCCGCGCTGTGTCCTCCATGGCCGCGCGCACGCCCCTCCGCCGCGTCTCCCAGGGCTCCCTCTTCGCCCTCTCCCACAACCCCCATGCACCACACGCCCTCGGCTTCATCGAGCCCGTCATCGCGGAGCTCGTCGACGAGGCAGAGGCCCTCCACGCCAACGTCGACAGCCTGCGCACCCTCAGCGGCGCCCTCCGCACCTTCAACGAGAGCTTCGCCAGCTGGCTGTACGCCATGGACATGAACGCCCTCACCACCGACTGGCTCCAGGTGCGTGCCGCTTTCCGCGCCCGCCACCCGTGTCTCATGTCCCTAGGCGCCGACAGACGTCTCGTTTCAGCTCGCAAAGAGACGCGCCGGTGCGTCCTAGGGCTGTGCCCTCCATCTCCCCTGAATCGCCTCCCATCCAGACGACGACGCCCGCGCTGCCGCCGAAGCCGAGGCCACAAACGCGCCCGCGCCCGCGCCCGACGCGAGTGCCGTCACCGATCTCGACAAGACAACCTACAGCCAGGCTCCGGACCTGGAAACCACCTTTACCACCGCCACCTCTTCCACCGCAAAGTCCGCCCCGCCAAAAGCCGCTCCGAAGAAAAAGGGCAAACCAAAATTGACCGCCAAGGAAAAGAAGGAGCGCATGGTCCGTCCTCATCTGCTCCCGCGCATGGGCTGAAACCGATGTCGGCGCGCAGCTGGCCATCGAAAAGATTACCATGTGCCTTCCCCTCGAGTTCCGTGGCAGTGATCCGGTATGCCACCCATTCTCAAACCTGATGGCCAGCTTGATAGCGTACGCCACACAGGGTCTACGCCGAAACATGGAAATGGTCATCGACTTCATGATCGACAGCGACGGCCGAGGCGTTAAGCGTATGTATCCGCGCATATATCCATCTTGTTCTCCATTGACCCGTCCATAGTCATCGAGATCATAACCCCGCCCGACCTGAACCAAGCTCGCGTGAACAAATGCTTGATCGCTCTCGTGAACCGGAAAATAGTTCACAAAGACAGTGGCTCGGTAGGATCTTCCGCCATTTCGTTTCCTTGCAGAGATGACATGACGATCGATAGGGTACGGTACTGTATCACTGGCACGGACTATCTTGATAACCCTCCACACACCGACTTGAATGCATACCCCACGGACGAGGATCATGCTTTCTCTCAAACGTGTACATGTAACAATAGCACTTCCTGTGGAAATGAAACATGCCTTGTGACGATCTGCAGGAACCTTGCCTTGTGTGCGCGATTGAAAGGTGCCCGATGGCACGTGCTGCTCGCCCCATCTCCAGCGCATCCTGTATGATCTCTCTGAGTTTCCAAAGAGACCCGTCCTTGCTCTCGTTTGCATTCGCGTCCTGACTGGGATTTGCTCGGACGTATGACATTTTTGTGTCCTATTCGTTGCCCACTGATCTTTTTGCATTCCCGGTCTACCCATGACATGACGACCCCAAAGTTAATTTTTAATTGTCTCGAGAGTTCACCGCGCGCTAATTCAAATATGGTTGGGTGACGCCTGGAGGCGAGGCTTCGCCAAGATTGATTGAGAGCTGTAGGATTATGCGCTGCATTGCAGGTGCGCCCACCGCACAGCAATGCGCGTACGCCCTGAGAGTGCAAGTATTTCCCGCATGCATAACGTCGGTAGACGCTCTCACACAAGAGGGCCCACCTCTGATGGCACGTGGCACACTGAGGCGCCGAGACATGAAAGCCAAGGCTGGAATCGTGTGACGGTACTCTGAGGGTGGTACATGTGCGCCACCCATGCCAGTCTGTGACGTTGGGTAGTTGGCTTGGCCCCACATTAATTGCAACCGATACGGTGCTTTGACAGGCGGGAGGTGAGCTCGGGTGTGGCTACACTGACTACCCACATACAGGGTCCACTTGACAAGTCCGAGTTCGTCACTGATGCATACGCGAGTATCACTATCCTTGCCATGTCAGCCGTTGTAATAAACGGCGGTCCCAAACTCGGTCAGGCGCCTTGCTGAACGCAGCATAAACGTCTTCTCATCCCCGCTGGTCTGCCGCTGAGCCGCGTCCAGCCTCTCCGAGGGTGATCATCGAGATCACCGCGGGCAGGGCGTTGCCGTAACGGACTGCGTTCGCCGACATCGAGTGCGTCACCGTATCGCCTCCCCAATGCCAGGAACACTGACGTGGCATTGGGAACTATCCGGGCTGCCCGCCGCGACTGCTGAAGCCTCTCAGCATCGTTACGCCCAGTCCCATATTTCCTCGGCCGTGCGTGTGGACGACGTCTCGCACATGGCGCCGACGCTCTTGTAGATCCCCGCGTTAGCGCAGAGAAAACAGGCCTAGTAACGGTCACGTCCGACAGACACGTTCCAAAAGGACGCTGCTTATCGTTTGGTCACCCTGTGTGCCTTCGATGACGCGGGTCGCCTCGTTGTTTGGCCGATGTTACCATGCGCCGTCTGACTGGCGTGCGCCAAACGCAAGCGTGGCGCTGATATGGGCAGGAATAAGAGATGGATGAAACCGGCTTGACACTGCTGGACTCGACGTGTCTCTGGATACTTGGCAGGGCACCACCCTCGTGGCGTTGGTTTCAACGGGAGTCGCAGGGCTTGCCGTTAGTACGTCCGCAGGTGTCGGTCGCGGGCGATGGGATGCTGGAGCCGCCAACTCGCGTTTCGATCTGCAGCGACGACCGCGGCCACCTACGTCCTGCTGAGCGCGGGTGTCTCGAAACGGTTTTACCGGCCGTCGGCGTTGATCGAACCTGCTTTGCCTTTCCTCACGCGGACAGTTGGCCCCGTTGGCGTGCGATAACACATGCTTGATCTCGTCGTGCCAGTGTGACGTCCGGGAAACGCTCTGGAGCAGCATTGTGACGAAACGTCGTCGGGGTAAATGGGGAATTCGAAGTATTTTACGAGAGCAGAACCTCACTCACAGTATATATTTCAACTCCGCGTGACACCGCCTCTCTGCCTTTGATCTTTCCTTTTCGCTGAGCACGGTGGGTGGGCGCGTCATCTGCGGTGCTGGTGTGGACGAGGCTCTGACGTGCCGCTCGCAGAGTCGTCTGCCTATACACGCCCATGCGCGGGCCCATCGTCCCGAATACCAGTAAAAACTGTGTGCGAAGCCCGCTCGCCCACAAATGAATCTCACACGCCATCCGCCATAACGAACGCTCGACATCTCCTTTTCATTGCCCGATCGCCGACTGGGATGGCGACAGAACCACACGGCATGCCTGGGCAAGCTGGTCAGATGCCCCCGTGCGCCGTCAGTCAGACGTCGCGCGTGCTGACAGTCTGCAAAAAGGGAATGCGCCACGGCCTGCGTCCGCGAGACGCTCTGCATGTGTCCCGTTGTGCCGTGCATACCGAGCGTCGTGCACGCGGACGCCGTCTTTCCCGCCGGGTCTCTCGTCCCCAGGGCAGAGGACGGTCTTGCGGTCAAAACGGGCACGGTTTCGACAGCCACTCTGGGGAACACCGATCGCGATACACATCGGGGCCATGTGCATGAGCTGTGAGTGTCCTCCCGCTCGCCCATGGGACCCGCGTTTGACCCGCTGTACCGAGGCAGCAACGATGCAGCAGACTTGAAACCAAAACGGGTCGTCCGCGCGAGGCTGACCAGTGCTGAGGCACGCCGAACTATCCAGACTGACATTTATTTTGCGAGTCACATGTGTGTCGGATGTCCTCGGGCGACCCATCGGGGTGCGAGAGGGGGCGTTGTTCGTGTGGACCACCGACGTTACGATCACGCCGCTGACGGCGCGCGCCAGATTGTGCCGGCAGGTCGAACGGACGCGGAGGCAAAGATATATTCTTGTCGTGGTCGCTCGCTTTTTTTTTTTTGTCCTCTGGATCAAGGTAGGATGCATGTTCGCCACGCCACAAAGCAAAGCTGTGGGAGCACGACGGCGGCGGCGGGAATGCGGCAAACACAGGTGTTTTGTGGGGATGCAACTCGGGGCGCGTGTTGCCACGAGCAGAGGTGGACGACACAGCTACGTGTGGACGGTAAAGGGCATATTGTCAAACACACTCGTCCGATGTTGGGCGGTTCTTCGTCGGAATAGATGTCCGGGCCTGCATAGTTCGTGCAGAGTACGGACGCGTGGCTTGCCATATGCTCGCAGGAGAATAATGTTTATACGGATTGTGACTAGGATGTGCTCCGGAATGTTAGTTGGGACCATCAAGGGGAAGAACTTACCGGCTTGTTGCAGAGGTAGAAGCTCTACCGAGGGCTGTAAAAGTAACTTGTAAGGATCGCTTGTGAGTCTCAATATCCGCGGGATTTTCGGACTGGGTGCCTACTAGTAATCGGAAGCATTCCGAGTTGTGCGGGATCAATTGAAAGAGTGCGCGGCAGCCCGAGTCCGTGGGCGTGAGTATGTACTTATCACCTGCATACTTATCTTTGTGCCGTTGGTTGGCATTCTTGCATGTCATAGGGCCCGCTGGAAGATGAAACGCAACCTGACACTCAAGACAGAGATCGTGACATTGCGTGACTGGCTTTGCCGCCGCCAGCTCTACGCGACGGCGCCGTCAGCGGAGGAAGAGGATTGGACAGCGCTGTTATTTCGATGGTTTCCTGCACACTCAGTGAGTTCCTGTGGACGAGCACGCAGTGTCAGTGCAGAGGCAGAGACACTCTGGAATGTTTTTTCTCTGCGATCTCGGCTGTGACCACAATCTTTGGTTTATATTAACTGACTTGACGGTCGTCATCCAACTCCATTAGCGATGACTGTTACCCTTAAGGAAGTATTGTCACTATATCAGCCGCTGTGACCAACAACCAACGCCCACACACTCTGTCAGCGTAGTGCCGCGCTAGGCGCAGCACCATGGATGCATTTTCATCCTCGACAATCTACCGCTGGGCAGCATCCGGCATCGTTCTGGTGATCTTCAAGGTCGTCGTGGACAAAGTGTTGTCGCTACGAAGAGCTTTCGCAAAAATCAAGTGCGTCACGTCGCCGTCTTTCTCCCATTCGGGGACCTGGAGACGAGCGCTGACTGTGGCGTAGGGATTGTCCAGGTCGCCTACCGGTATGGTTCGACCCCTTCAGCCCCATAGGCATCGCGCTTGGTCACACATTCCCCCGGCCTGGCATGTCCGGTTACTGTGAAGAGAAGTTCTCGCGTATGACCCCAACTCTTCTTCTCGTGTCAGCCCGAGTGAGCAGGCTTTTTAGTTCACAAGAAAATCGGAGCTACATCCTATGCGTCCATCGAGCTGTCGTCCGCACAGCCATACTTTTGGTGCGCAGACCATGAGGCGATCAAGATTATCACTTCAGATAGACACGTTTTTCAAAAGAATGCTGCTCAATACAAGATCCTCGACATTTATGGCGGAAACCTTGTCAGTTCGGAGGGATCGGACTGGAAGCGCCATCGTTCGGTTGCCATGTCTGCTTTTAACGAGGCGAGTTGCCCTTCACTCACCTTATTTTCCATCATTCGCCTGACCTGAGTGCTCCAAGGAAAACGTTGCGATGGTATGGACAGAGACGATGCGTGTGGTCAACGAATGGTTTGAACAGCTTGACGTTTCCGGAACAGACTTGACTCTGGATATCGTGAAACCCATGATGCAGGTATGAGATTCCACCTAGCATCTGAGGAGCTGGTTTCAAACCGGTTACAGGTGACACTATGTGTCATTGCTTCCGCAAGTTTTGGCCAACGACTGTCGCTGACCGCCGATACGGTGCTGGAACCGCCGCCCGGTCGCAAACTCGCATTTCAATCCGCAGTTCTGGACTCTGTCGCCAATGTGGTCTTCAAAGCTATAGTCCCGAAATGGTTTTACCACCTTTCGTCGTGGATCAGAGTGCCCTATCTCTCCTCTCGTGCACAATTGACTCGACTTGCGTTCGACGACTTGCGATACCACATGCTCGATCTCGTGGCCTCTGCCTCTGCCGATATTACCTCTGGCGAACGCTCTGGGGCAAAAGGTACAGCATTGTTACGGAACCTCGTTGAGGCGAACATGAACCAAGACGGGGACTCCAAGAAACTGACTGAAGCGGAACTCCTCTCTGATATATTTGTGAGTAAGCAGTTGACGTCCACTTGCGCTGCTCAACTTTGCCTCTGCCGCAGACTTTCCTTCTCGCTGGACATGGTCCGTCAAAAACATACTTACGTCAACAAATAGCTAACCTCTCGCCGGTAGAGACTTCGTCTCATACGCTTTCATTCGTATTTGTGTTGTTGGCCCTTCACCCAGAGTGTCAGCAGAAACTGTACGAGGAAGTCACCCGCGTGTTACCCACAAGCGTACCCATCGCACAGTCAACAACAGTAAGCTCTTTTCCACCTTCTTTTCACGACCCGATCGCTGACTGGGACGTCAACAGAACCATAAAGACTTCCTGGATAGACTTGTGAGATCTCCTTGCTTCTTCGATCGGATCAGCTTATAATCACTGTTTTCATAGGAGTACGCCGTGGCATGCATCCACGAGGCGCTTCGCGTATTGCCCGTCACACCTCGCATACCGAGGGTCGTGCGCACGGACACCGTCTTGCCTGGCACGTACTTTGTCGCTGGATCGAAGGACAGTTCCTCTGTCGAAACGGGTAAGTTTTCGATGACCATTCCGGCGGGGAGTACCGTCGTGTTGCATGTATGGGGGTTGCACGTGAACCGTGAGTCATTCTCGCTTGCGGCCCGTTTCGATTGACAGCCTGGGTAGCGCTGTACTGGGGAGAAGATGCGGAAGAGTTCAAGCCCGAACGGTTCATCGACACTGAGACCTACCAGTGGCCCAGACACGCATGTGCGTCCCGATTTGTTTTTCACGCCCGACTTTCTTTTTAAAGTCATTCGTGTTTCCGTTTACACCTGCTTCGTAGACCTGCCGTTCTCGGGCGGCTCGAGGTCATGCATTGGCCAGCGATTTGCGCTCGCGGAAATGGTCGGTATCTTGGCGAGTGTCGTGCGTCGATATCAGATCCTCGTGCCGGACGACATGGCGAATAAATCCTTCGAGGAGCAAAAGGAAGCATTGCTGTCGTGGACTTCCGGGATCACGACAATACCGCTGAACGCTCGTGTTAAATTATGTCGTCGAGTCTAGGTTCACCTCCTATGTAGTTTTGCCTCTCTTGCGAATGTATATGTATCCAGCGTGTGCTTCAATCATGTCATGGACGTCATGTCAATCGTCCTACTAGTAGTCTCACATAAAGATGAGACTCTTCCCAACTCACGCTCGCTTGTTACTTGATGAGACGGGGTTGTTTGTTTATAAGTAGCACAAAGTCCCCGACTCTCACAAAGAGGGAGGACGGTAGTGTCAAACATAAACATCCAGGCACCTGTCAGAGGGACCCCGCCGCTCCCGCATATACTCTTCTCAACCGTACCTCGTGCTTTTTCACGCGTGCCTCTCGCTTGGCATTCCTATTCGTCAGGTTTTGGATTAAAGTCGGAATCCTTCTCTCATCCAGCAGTGATGAGGGACAACCACCAGCCTTTCTCAGCTTTCAAAGCATGCGACAAGGGCGTTCGGATCTTTTTCGAGTTGTCCGTCGTGCTGTTGCAAGCTACCACAGCAGATCTGTGCTGGAAGCCTTCATGAGCTAAAGGGAGTCAAAAAACGGTACAAGGCACACCTAACAAGCAACGTACCGTGAGCACCTCCAGCTCCCCTTCCCCCTATATATGGGGCCGTATTGCCTTGGTATCGCCGTGGACCATGGTGACCGACTCAAACTGGCTTCCAGACCGTGTTGAGCAGCTTTTGTGTGTCCACCGTCTTGTTCACTGATTGTGCCTCGGCATCCTTGATGCGTTTGTCGAAATCAAGTCGGATTTGGCTGAGCCCCTTGAGATGCGTGATGAGGTTGTCGTGAGAGATGCCAAGGAGGATGAATGGCTTCGCCTCATTTCTGTGGATGACTGTAAGCGGGTAACAAGAGGCGGGTGGAGAAGAAGTATACTGAACGTGTCGACCATGTACTGGTGGATTGTGGGCAGCAAGGTGTTGCACCCACCTGTTATCCTTTGCAGACCGTGCCTCAAGTTATTGAGTTGCTCTGGATGGATTTCCCCGGGTCGTAGCAGAGAGCTGACCTCTTTGGACACTGCTACAGATGACGCGACGAGGGAGGAGATGCGGAGGGAGTGAGGGTGACACGAGCGGGAAAGGTTGGCCAAAGCGCTGCGCGCTTTCGGTCCCAGACAAAGCAGGGGCAGGGGGGACGTGAGCTGCGAGGGCGGGTAGGACCGCCTTGCGGCAGCACCAAAGGACTTGCTGGCATGCCTAAGAGCCCAGGGTGCGGAAAGCTGCAAGACACCCGACACGGATTCTGGGATGGTGGGCGGGCAGGTGGGGGCGCAGGAAGAAGAGGACGTGCACCGCTCACCTACGCTCGTCCGAAGAAGCGTCCCGCCACCGCAGACTTCCACACTGGGGACCGAGACGCGTAGCCAGACCGTGCACTTTGTTGGGTGGTTCGTCGGTCGTGACATCGGGTTCGCGCGCGTTGCCCTCGCGAGACTTGCGAGGGTGTGGGGAAAGGAAAGGCACCATCCCAGACACGGGCTGAAGAGAAGTCGACTCGGAAGCCCCGCACAAGTTTAAGGGTGTCGAACTCTGGTTTCAAATGGCTCAAGGAATTTGCGGTCTTCCACCTCGACGACCAGCGAAACTCGCAAAGACATGCGGTGTTCATTCCAAGAATACCTCCAATGCAGCCGCTGGCCCAAGTCCTCTGAATCTGCGACGTACCTGCTGACGCTATGCAGGTAGGAATATCACCGTATGGCATGTCACATACCAAGTATGCTGCGCATGCCACTGTACGCGTTCATGCGTATGGTTTTCTCCGATCTGTCCAACGCCTTAATCTCCACTCTCCCACCTATTTAGGATACTATGGTCTGAGCAGCTAGACCCAGTGGGTACGGGTCCTAGTAGGACGTCTACGTGGGTGATGATTATGCGTTCCTTCATGAATTCTCTTATGTTTCTCAACATTCATTCCGACTCGGAACAGCCACGTTCACCGTCTGCGCCTGTCGCACTCGCAAGGTGTGCGCGCCTAGCTCCATTTCACTTGCACTTGCATCGCGATAGGAAACACGGGTCGAGCTTCAAAGGTAAGCGACAACGAAACTCGACCACACGATGCCCAAGCATCCTGAATCACGTAACAGGCCCCGAGTTTTCCATCTCCCCGCACCGACACACGCTCTCCTGGATAGCAACCACACTGTCTGTGGTCGCATCAGTTTCCCGAGACGTGATCGTGCAGTGGTTGCGCTCGGTGTCAAGGGGATGTTCGAGACAGGTAAACAATGTTAGTTGCCAATAAGTTGCCCGTGACGCTTGGACTGTTGTAGTCCCCTGGACTGAATCTCGATGTTACTTCTAGGTCGAAACAGGACAGGCAAATCCATAAGGTGAGGTCAGTGTCTGATGCCTCTTCTGTGAGAGAAGGGACCAGCATTGATACAAACGAGGAGTTATATTTGCATTTCCATTCCCCGGACGTATCTGCCAACGAACAGTAATCCATTTCATCCAGGTTGACTCGACGGATGAACATCTGAGAGATCATGGTCATGCTCAGACGCTGGATGCAAACGATTAGACTCTGCATGCTTGTTTATTTCATATCTTGGCGTTTCGTTGGATGGATTTCCCGATCTTGTCTGTCAGAAGCATTGTCCGTTACGCTCTTTACCGTCCACCTCTGGATGGAACCCCGTCGTCACGCATCTCATTTACATTCAAATCAGCTTTTTGTCGTAACATCAATCGCTACGTTGCCAAGTTCTTTATGCTCCCGTCATGTGTGCTCGACGAGGAGTGCAGTTTCAAACAAGTACCACCAATCGTGTGCAACCAACTGTTGCGTCACTGAACGGCTGAGCTTATTGCCTCAGTTTCCTTTACGATGCGCGGTGGTGAAAGCATGAGCAGGTCGGTGCGGTTGATCATAAGTTGGGTAGAGTGAAAAATTCATGGATGTAGACCCGGTGGCCTCGACTTGGAGGGGCGATCGCTATGAGGGCCCGTATTGGACAAAATTATTGAGCTTTAGTTTTACCTGATTCCTAGAGTTAAGTTGATCTATCAATTAGTTTAAGCACCGAACTTTGCCTGAGGTAAGAGCAGCTTCTGTCACGAGCCAACTTAAACCGACGAAGGCCTAGTTGTACGTAACCGGATTAGGCCAAGTCAAGCCGAGTCGTGCTCGGGTGCCCCACTAGACGCAACATGGATGTCTTCTCATCCTCGACAATTTACCGCTGGACAGCATGCGGCATCGTTTTGATGATCTCCAAGATCGTCATGGATAAAGTATTGTCGTTGCGAAGAGCTTTCGCGCGAATCAAGTACGTCACCGTCTTTCTCCGGAGTCCCATGCAGGGCTCTGGAGACGGGGACTGACTGTAATGTAGGGATTGTCCAGGTCGCCTACCGCTATGGCTCGACCCCCTCAGCCCCATAGGCATCGCGCTTGGTCACACATTCCCCCGACCTAGCATGTCCGGTTACTGTGGAGAGAAGTTCTCGCGTATGACCCCAAATCTTCTTCTCGTGTCAGCCCGAGTGAGCAGGTTTTTTAGTTCACAAGCAAATCGGAGCTACATCCTATGCGTCCATCGAGCTGTCGTCCGCCCAGCCGTACTTTTGGTGCGCAGACCATGAGGCGATCAAGATTATCACTTCAGATAGGCACACTTTCCAAAAGAATGCTGCTCAATACAAGATCCTCGACATTTATGGAGGAAACCTTGTTAGTTCGGAGGGATCTGACTGGAAGCGCCATCGCTCCGTCGCCATGTCTGCCTTTAACGAGGCGAGTTGCCCTTCACTCACCTTATTTTCCATCATTCGCCTGACTTGAGTGCTTCAAGGGAAATGTTGCGATGGTATGGACAGAAACAATGCGCGTGGTCAATGAATGGTTTGAACAGCTTGACGCTGCCGGAACAGACTTGACTCTAGATATAGTAAAACCCATAATGCAGGTATGAGATTCCACCTAGCATCCGAGGGGCTGGTTTCAAACTGGTTATACATAGGTGACACTGCATGTAATTGCTTCTGCAAGTTTCGGCCAACGACTGTCACTGACCGCCGATACGGTCCTGGAACCGCCGCCCGGTCGCAAACTCGCATTTCAATCCGCAGTTCTGGACTCTGTCGCCAATGTGGTCTTCAAAGCTATAGTCCCGAAATGGTTTTACTACCTTTCGTCGTGGATCAGAGTGCCCTATCTCTCCTCTCGTGCACAATTGACTCAACTTGCGTTCGACGACTTGCGATACCACATGCTCGATCTCGTGGCCTCTGCCCGTGCCGATATTGCGTCTGACGAACGCTTTGGGCCCAAAGGTACAGCATTGTTACGAAACCTCGTCGAGGCGAACATGAACCAAGACGGGGACTCTAAGAAACTGACTGAAGCGGAACTCCTCTCTGATATATTTGTGAGTAGGCAG
>JBBPKK010000746.1:0-16691 GCA_038089215.1 Tylopilus vinaceipallidus
TGCCAGGCCTGCTCCACGCCCCGACGAGCGCAGGCGGTCCCGAGGAAGCACCCGAGGCCGCTGCCGTGCGCGAGCTGGAAGAGGAGACCGGGTACAGGGCCTCGCTCCAGGATGTCGTCGACTGCACGCCCGCTCTCGCGTGCGACCCAGGTGCGCCTGGCCCGCCAAACTCTTGCAACGAACGAGGCAGAACCAGCGCTCACGCTAGGCATGACCACCGCTAACATGAGGCTCGTCGTCGTCAAGGTGGAGCTCGAGGATCAAATGGAGCATCCCGTCGCCAACCCGGACCCGGGCGAACACATCGCCGTCAGGGTGGTCGAGTTGGCCCAACTAAAGCGCGTGTTGCAAGGTAGGTCGTCTCGTGTCCGCTTGCACTCGCGATTGATGCATCCCCTGCCTCAAGACTATGACAAAAAGGTGCGCAGGAGACGTTTACGCTGGGA
Source organism: Tylopilus vinaceipallidus (assembly GCA_038089215.1). Taxonomy (NCBI): domain Eukaryota; kingdom Fungi; phylum Basidiomycota; class Agaricomycetes; order Boletales; family Boletaceae; genus Tylopilus; species Tylopilus vinaceipallidus. The sequence goes on from JBBPKK010000746.1 coordinate 447, forward strand.
ACACGTGTTTAACACACGACTTGCAGGGTTTCACCGTAGACGCCAGGCTGTCTCACTTTGCATCGGGGTATGACATTGCAGAGCGGGTCAAACACGGACTACTCTAGCTCCTGGCCGACACCAGTTAAAGCGTAGGATACAACGCATGTGTGTAACGTTCTGCAGCAATTAATGACGCGCCTTTTTCGACCGGTCAATGTGTGCCCTCAGCTTTTGCTGCTTCTCCCTCAACGACGCCTTCTTCTTGCTCCTCACCGCCCCGCTGCTCAGTATCATCATGATCGGCTTGTTCCGCGCCTTTTCGCGATTGGTCGAGCTGCTTGGCGCGTCCTTCTTCTTCTTGCCCTTGAACGAACCGTACTTTTCGCGGCCCTCGCGGCCTTTTTCGATCGAGGCTACTCGTTCGGCGTAGTCTGCCTTGGCCTTTTTGCGAGGCCCAAGGATATCGTTTTCAGAAATGAATGCGTCCGCCGAGCCGTCGCCTGCGGATGCCTTTTTCGACGCTTCCAGCGCGGCGAGTTTGCGTTTGGCCTTGGAACCACCGCCGCTATCAACCGCCTTGGTCGCCGCTTGGATACGCAAGTCGTTGAGCAGTGCAAAATCGGCAGGCGTCAGGATCTGTCCCGCACATTCAACAATCGCTCAGCAGGCCAGGAGAATGAGACGCGCGCACCTTGGTCGTCGCCAATGTCGACGTGCGGGTTTGCTGTGCCGGGTCCTCGCCAGTGTCGTTGGCCTTGTCTTTCGACGGCCCCCCGCGCTCATCCTCGCTGTCAGACACCTCAAGGTCCTCGCCGTCCGAGCTGACGTCGATCCAGCCTTCCGATTCCGATTCCGACGAGTCCGTCTCGACATCCCAGTTATCCCAGCCTGCCTCGTCGTCCTCGCTCATCTCGCCCGTCTCTTCTTGGCGGAGCGCCTTGAGATGATCTTCCAGGAGCTGTTCAAAGGCCGTCAGATCCACAACGACGGGGAGAACAGACGAACACGTACCGAGAGGCCCTCAATGTCCACGGCTGCATCTGCCGAGTATCCAAACGGCAACGGCTGCCGCCCGCCACTCATGCCGATGCTCGCCTCCTTGCCCTGGAAAGCATGGTCAACGCCCAGCGGCGACGCGTCTGCAACACGAACGCACCCTCTCCCGCCGCTTCAACATCCCCGGGTTGACCTCGCGATAGAGCTGCAAGATGCCTCGGGCAGCGGCAATGACGGTCTTGTCCCTGCTCTTCCTGTACTCGACCAGGTCCCCAAGCAGGTCCTCCTCCATCGCCCAAGGCTGCCGGCGACACACTTCTCGGATGGCGTTGATTCCCGCGGCAATGACCTCGCTCCCAACACCGGGATGCACAAACTCGCCCGCAAGCTTCCGGACGACGGGGGTCAGCGCGTCCGGCGGGGTGAGGTCATGCACGCTCTGGGCGAGGGAGACGAGAACAGCGGGGACGCGCAGCTGATGGTAGGTGAGGTACTTGAGGATGTACGTGTAAAAGGGAAGCACGGCGAGCTTGTGGGCACCGATGACGCGGGAGAGGAGCTGCATGAGGAGGATCTTGTGGTCGAGGGAGAAGCGCTTGTCGTACCGGCTGAGACCATCATAGAGCTTTTCGGCAAACGACTGGGGGTCGTTGAGGAGCTGCAAAGCGGGGAAATTAGGGGTGGAAGCGTCGGCAGGCTTGTTCTTTTTCTGTGGACGGCAGAGGTCAACGGGGGGGGAGCAAAGACGGGCTGGAGGGTACCTTTTTCGCGGCGTTCAGCCGCTTTTGGAGTTTCTTGTCGGCACTCCGGGTTTTCTTGTTGATCTCGCGGCGGTGATGGAGTGCTTTGATGTCGACCTCCTGGGCGCACTGAGAGGAGGCGAGCAGGGATAAAAGAGGCTGCGCACCTCGTCGGATTCGCTGTCACTGTCCTCCCTGTCCTCCTCGCTGCCGAGGAAAAAGTGGACGGATGCGCTCTGGACTTTGAGCACGGGATGGAAGCAGCCGAGGGCGACGATGGACACGGTCTTGGCGTCCGTCCACACGCCCTTTCGCCAGAGCTCCTTGGTCAGGATGACGGCCCACATGGCGTCGTCGGCGTTGGTGCCCGCTGCGGTCGGACGGGACTTTCCCTTGTCGCCCTGGACGTCGGCGTCCATGCCGCGTTCGACCATGGTGAAGAGCATGGCCTGCACGGCACGGTTGAGCTTGTGGTTCCTGGTGCGGAGGTTGGCTGTGCGGATGTCGGAGAGGATGGTTTTTCGGATAAAGGCGCGGAGGGACGAGGAGGTCGTGCGGGGGAGCAGGGGGAAGAGGGACTTGAGGAGACTGGGGGCACGGTCAGGGACGGGGCACGGGAGAGGGGGGGGACGCACTCGATGGAGGAGATCACGGTCTTGTTGCGCAGGATGACGAGGTTCTGGACGAGGGTCTTGCGGGTGTCTGGGGTGAGTGTGCCATAGTGTTCGAGGAGGAGGGCAGAGAGGTGGGCGGGGAACTCTGCGGTCTCCTTCGGGTAGCAGACGGCGACCTGGGCGATGAAGGAGACGAGCTCCCGAAAGTGGGCGGCGCTGTCGTCGGGGTGGATGAGGAAGAGCTGCCGGATGGCGTTGTAGTGGTTGTACTGCTGCAGGAATTCCTCCCTGTAGCCCGCCGGGTCGCGCTTGACGAGGTTCTGCAGCTGCGGCAGGTTCGCGGCGAGGACGCGTCCCCGGCCCATCGCGCGCTCGTCAACCAGGGGATTCGCTTAGTCATCCACATCGTCACATGTACACTACGCTGTCGCCTTGTCCTCGCTCGCCGTCGCCCACGTCGTCGCCGCCGGCTCGTCGTCGCGGGCATCGCGCGTGCTGGCCGGGGCAGCGCCGCGCCCCGGTCGACCCCGTCCGCGACCACGTCCTCGCGGTCCGCCACGGCCACGCGCACCACCGCGCGGACCCCGCACCGAGTCGCCCCCCTCCGCGGGCTTGCCCGAGTCCCACTCGCGGTTCTGCATCTTGTCCATCTTTCGCCGCGCGTTCTGCTCCCGCGTGCGGTCGACGCCCTCCTGCACTTTGCGCGTCTGGGCCTGCTTGACGCGCTCGGCTTCCTGCGTCTTCCTGAACGCCTCCTCGTCCGCCTCGACGTCCTGCGGTGTCTGAGCAGGGCTGCTGGCGGTGGCGGTCGTGTGCTCACCAGACGGCGCTGCTTTATCCTTTCGTTCTGCTCCCTCATGCGCTGCATGCGCTCCGCGAGCTCCTCCTCAGAGGGCTTTTCCTGTGCGGTGGTCAGCGGGGCGTGCATAGGCGCCGGGAGCACGGACCCGCTGTGGTCCGCCGGTCTTGACGCGCTCCGGGTTGACATAGGGCTTCTTCTTCTCTGGCCTTGGCTCGTTCTCCTGCGCGGGCTGCGCGTCCTCCTGCGCGGTCTCCTTGTCAAAGTCGAGTCCGAGCGAGTTGGAGTCTGCCATCAAGCGTGATCTTCCCACGCCCGCCCCGCCCATATTAATCCGCCTCGGATGCGATCCCGGCTGATCAGAGCGCCATGTCCCTCGCAAGCAAGCTCTTCGTCGACGACCCCGCCTTCGCCGATGCCATCCCCGCCAGCCGCGTCCTCATCCGCGTCGACTTCAACGTCCCCATGAAGGACGGTCCCAACAGCGGCCGTGTCATCACAAACCCTGCCGTGCGTACCCGATCCCCCGTCAATCTCCACCCCTCAGCCGTCTGTCACAGCGCATCGTCGCCGCCATCCCCACCATCGACTATGTCCTCGCCAGGAGTACGCTCCCCCGTCACCCCCGTCACGCCCCCTGACGTTCGCTCCCAGAGCCCAAGGCCGTCGTGCTCATGTCCCACCTCGGACGCCCAGACGGGAAGCGCTCGGCGAAAGACTCCCTCAGACCCGTCGCTGCAGTGCTGTCCGAAAAGCTCAACAAGCCCGTCGTCTTCCTCGACGATTGTGTTGGCACCGAGGTCGAGGCCGCCGTCAACAGCGCACAGGACGGCGCCGTTATCCTCCTCGAGAACCTCCGCTTCCACGGCGCCGAGGAGGGCAAGGGCCCAGACAAGGTCAAGGTCCCAAAGGACGTCGTAGACACCTTCAAGAAGCAGCTCACCGCCCTCGGCGATCTCTACGTCAACGATGCCTTTGGCACCGCACACCGTGCCCACGCCAGCATGGTCGGCATCGACCTCCCAAAAAAGGCTGCCGGTCTCCTCATGAAGAAGGAGCTCGAGTACTTCGCCAAGGTCCTCGAGAGCCCGGATCGCCCCTTCCTTGCCATCCTCGGCGGTGCCAAGGTGTCCGACAAGATCAAGCTCATCGAAAACATGCTCGACAAGGTCAACGCCCTCATCATTTGCGGTGGCATGGCTTTCACCTTTGCAAAAACCCTCAACAACGTCTCCGTGCGCACCCCTTTCCTTCTTCCTATATTGCCCCTCTCAGATCGTCGGAAAAGATCGGAAACTCCCTTTTTGACAAGGACGGCTCGGAAAAGGTCGTCTCCCTCGTCGAAAAGGCAAAGTCCAACAACGTCAAGCTTGTTTTCCCCGTAGACTATATCACCGCCGACAAGTTTGACAAGGACGCAACGGTCTGAACCGTTCCGTGTTGTTATGTGCCGACTGTCCCTAATTTGCCCGTGCAGACCGACAGTGCATCCGAGAAGGAGGGCATCCCCGATGGTTGGATGGGCCTGGATGCCGGCCCAAAGAGCCGCGCGCTCTTCCGCGAGACCGTCTTGTCGGCCAAGACGATCCTCTGGAACGGGTGCGTATAGCCACCTGCGGTCCTACTGTGCGAGCCGATGATCTGCGCCCAGACCACCTGGTGTTTTTGAGTTCCCCGCCTTTGCACACGGTTCGAAAGCCCTGCTTGATGCTGCCATCGAAGCCAAGAAGCAGGGTTCCACGGTCATCATCGGTGGAGGAGACACTGCAACTGTCGCGGCACAGTACGGCGCCGAGGATGAGCTCAGCCACGTTAGCACTGGTGGTGGTGCAAGTCTCGAGCTCCTCGAGGGCAAGGTGAACTTTTTCCATCGCCAGACGTGTGTGAAACTGACTAGGCGTGCCAAGGTCCTGCCCGGCGTCGTATTCTTGAGCGACAAATCAGCATAGACCAGTAGACAAAGGGGTTGAGATAACAATATGTGTAACTATAGGGCTATGTTGCTTCTGGAATAAATATTCTGGTGTGGCGAGCGCTTCGCGCGACCATCATCACATGTCTGATCCTGGCCCGTCGAACCAAGGACGTAGGTTCAACCCGCCATCGTGAATCCACGCACTGAATGCGTCCCGGCGCAGGACCTGCCGCGAAACGTAACCTCGCCGAGCTCCAGGAGGACGCCCATGTTGCCCCGGAGGACGAACCCATGGCCAGCGCGCGCAAAATCGTGAAAAGTGAGCCTGGCGTGTCCTGTGGCACGAACCACCGCTGACCGACCGTCCGCGCCAGTCCACCCCTTTTTCGCCCAGCCCACCGCGGGCGCGGACGCGACGACGGACACGTTTCGCTGGCTCAAGCCTGCGTTGGGACCGAAGCGCACGTGTCTGCACGGCGTGCACCTCGACCCGCCTGCGCGCCCAAACGTGGCCCTCTTCGACCTGGACGGGACCCTCATCAAGTGGGAGCGCAAAAGGGCCAAGGACGCGCTCAAGTGGGAATGGTGGCGGCAGAGCGTGCCCGGGAAGCTGCAGGCGCTGCACCAAGACGGGTGCGTCGTCTCGGTGCCGACACCACGAAGCGCTGACGGGCGGGCAGACACGCGATCGTGCTCATCTCCAACCAGAATCTCAGAGCGGCGGAACTGGAGGTGTGGAAGAAAAAGATGCCGCTGATCGCGCGTGCGGTGAGGCCCGGCTTTGCTTTCCGTGCTCTCGCCTTGACGCGCGCCTTTAGCTGCCGGACGTGCCCTTTCGCCTGTTTGCTGCATGCGCCAAGGACGGGTACAGGAAGCCGATGCCGGGGATGTGGTACGAGCTCGAACGGATCTTCAAGGAACAGCACGTCGACATCGGTGCGTCCTTGGTGCAGCGGTCACGGGTACTCACGCGACGCGATGCGTCGAGACAGACAAGAAGGCGGCGTTTTTCGTCGGCGACGCCGCAGGCCGGGCAGACGACTTTGCCTCGACGGACCGCAAGTGGGCGATCAACATCGGCATACCGTTTCATACGCCCGAGGTCCGTCCGTCCATTGCCGTTCCATCTACCCGTATTCACGCGGCCGGACAGGAATACTTTCTCGGCCTTCCGAAGACGCCCTACAAGCTTCCCGGGTTCCACGTGTCCAACCTCCCAAAGCGTTGGCAGACGTTCCTACCCTGTTTCCGAGCACTGATATTGACCTTCAGCGTCCGATCACCTTTCCCCCGCGACGGCGGAAATTGTTCCCAAATCATTCCAACTCGAACTCGTCCTCTTGACGGGCTTTCCTTGTCTCGGAAAGTCGTCCTTTTACCGCAAACACTTTGCCCCCGCCGGATACGTCCACGTCAACCAGGATACCTTAAAAACGAGACCCAAATGTGTCAAGGCGGCAGAGGAAGCGCTCAAGGCAGGCAAAAGCTGTGTCATAGGTGCGTCCGCCCCCTCTCTTCTCGATACGCGCATCAACGAATTAGACAACACCAATCGCGACACCGCGACGCGAAAGTTTTACGTGGATCTGGCGAACAAGATCGGTGCGCGCGCCCGCTGTTTTCTCTTTGAGGGACCGCTCGATCTCGCGTGGCACAATAACCTGTACCGCGCGTACAACCAGCCACCATCGAAAGTGAGCGTGCGTCACGCGTTGTGCAGTGGGACATCGCTGATCGGACTTAGCCCCAGAGAGATATCCTGCCTTACTTCGCGTTCATCGGGTTTCGGGACAACTATGAGGAACCACAGACGAGTGAAGGGTTTTCGGAGGTGATCAGGGTGAAGTGGGTGTTCGAGGGCGACGAAGAAGCCAAGCAACGATGGAACATGTGGTTGCAAATCGACGGCAAGTGAGGCTTGCCCGTCGCTGGCTGGACGGATGGGATCCAAGTAACAAACGTACGACTATGCCACAGTTTCTCACGGACAACGTTGGTACAGCGTACAGAAAGGACGAGGTCCGTGCAATCGACGAAACAAAACATGTGCCTTCGGCGGGCTAGGTGTCCTCCTGCCTGAGTCCGCTCAGGTTCTTGGTCGCTCTGCACAGGTGGTGTAAGTCGATCGCGAAAAAAAAGAGACGCGCAGAACCGTCACGCACTCGACCGGAACGCCGAGCACATCGACGGCATCGATCCGCGTCGGTGTGTCGTCGTCCCCGTTCTGATTCGACTCGACAAACAGCTGTCCGACCTCGCGTTCAGTGCGTGCGGCACCCTGACAACAGCGACGCACATGCAAGCTGTTCACGCTCGTGAACCGCACGAACTTGAGCGCGATCGGCCGCCCCTCGCGCACGCCCTCCTCGCGCAGCGTCACGACCTGCGCGAACGCGCTGTCCGCTGTGCCCTCGACGTCCGCAAAGCCGATCGCGGGCTTGTTGACGAGCAGCTTGAGCGTCTTGGGCCCGCGCGCGGGCTCCGAGGACCGCAGGACGAGCGTGCGGACGCGCACCGCCTGGTTGAACTGGCGCAACATGCATCGGGATCCAATGCGGAATGTCAGCATATGCCGTCACGGTGCGCGCCAATGGTCAGCCGCCGGCTATTGGCAGGGTTATGCGGGCCCGCCCCTCGGTCCCCTGCCAGCGCAGCCGGACAGAGAGGGGGGGAGTCGACTTACGTGAATGCTGAGGAGCAGTTGGGCGTCTGCGCTGCTCTCGAGGTAAACGTTGGAGGTCGTGTTCAGCTTCTTGCCGGCGAGGATCGACTTGAGGTCGTGAGCCTGCTCCTCGTTGAGACAGTTGATCTGGCTGACGTCCAGATGCTCCAGCAGCGAGATCTGTCCCGGAAAAGGGTTAGCGGAAGGGGCGACACGGCACGACGAAACGAACGTCGTCTTTAGCGGTGGCCATGGCCGATCAGTGGTGACGATGATCTCGAGCGATTGCACGATAGGAGGTATTTCCGAACAAGTCAAAATTTCGTTCCGTCTGCAAAGCATCGACAACAAGAATGCAAAAGAAACAGGCCAATTCAAAAGCAACTCCCTGACCACGTCGAAAAATAAATGGAGGTATCAGGATATTAAGTCCAGACTAGAACAAAAAGAACGAGGTCATGGTGAACTTAAATTCCACTTCTTTCGACCCCTCCAGTGCTAGACGATCACACACTCGTCCTTTGCCTGCTGGCGTGTGGGTCGTCCAACGTTAGATCGTTTGTTGCCCATGCGCTTCATCTCCGTCAGTCGATTCATCGCTCGCTTATTCCCTTGCGCTGCGACGCGATTTCACCATCAACCACTCAATCACCCTCGAGGACAGGATGACAAACACACCTGCCGCTCGCATATACCACCGTTTCGCGAATTCGATGTCCTGCTTGATACCGATACCAACTTCGGCGTAATAACCCACCGCATACTCGGCCTTGCTCAGACCCTTGTTTGCAGCCTTACGCGCCCAGAGATATGCCTCCGAGTCGCTTTGTTTGAGCACACCTTCACTACCCGTTAGGTACCATCCACTCAATGCAAGCTCTGCTTCCGAATATCCCTTTTCCGCTGCCTTGGTATACCACGCGATGGATCTCCTGGGATCCACGGGACATGTCATAGTACCGTATTCGTAGCACTGTCCGAGTTTGAACTGAGATTGAGTATAGCCGAGGTGGGCTGCTTGTGTGTAGAGCTGCTTTGCATGCCCGGGGTCATGAATGACATATTGAGAATTAGGCATCTCGTAAAGCATGGCAAGTTCGTGTACTGCATGTGGATTTTCCTCGTCTGCTTGTTCCGCTGCACGCTTGAGCCAATTGATGGCTTCGCGGGGATTCTTCTGCTCGCCGAGAGAACCAAGCAAGAGAATCATTCCGAGTTTATACATTGCAGACGTGTCTCCTAGTGAAGCCGCCTTGCGATAAAAGGCAGCGGCTCGGGCAGGGTCTCGCCGGGTACCAGCCCCAATCTCGTTACATACAGCAACACGGTATGCCGCTGCTGGGTTGTTCTGTTTCGCGGCCTGCAAATACAAATGATAGGCCCGTTCGTGGTCTACCTGCAGACCAAGCGTCCCTGTGCCGTAACAGTTGGCCAGGAAAAACTGAGCCTCGTCGTATGGTTCATTTTGCGTCGCAAGTCTCCGAATTGTTTTTAGTGACTCTTGGATGAGCAGCTCTCTATACCTTTTAACACCCCTCTGATCTTTCACATCAGTTCTGAGCTTCTTGGCGGCTTCGATAAGGTACTTGGCATACAGGAAATGAGCCTCCGGATCCGGATCTCCTTTAATACGTTGACGGTATTGATCAATGTATTCCTTGGTGAAGGGAGGAGCTGAGAGATCAACAGCCTTGGTTTTACGGGTCGAGAGATCGACGGAAGCTGTTGTGTCGGACCGGCGGAGAGAAGTTGCTGATGGGCGCATCTCGAATTCAGGATCATCAAATCCTTGGGGAAGAGTTGGTGCTGGACCATACGCTCCTGGGCCCGGTGTACCCGAGGGTCCGGGGTGATACGCATTGGTTGGTGGAAGATATGGCATAGACTGGCTCGCATGGAGAGGGCCTTGGTTATATGGATTGGGTGGGAGGTAGGGGTTCATCGGTGGCTGCGGTGGAGAGGGACCCATACCAAGCACGTTGGAAGCGGCGGCATATAGGTGATCATATTCACCAGGTTGTGGCCCAGGGTTGGGTGGTCCGTAATTCGGTGCCAAGTTCTGCGGAGAACCCTGCCAACCCGGTTGGAACTGCCTTTGAGAATATTGTGGAGGTGGCACAGATGGGCTGCGGAGAAAGGGAGCTGATGCTTCAGAGACGGGGTACGCACTAGTAGGCGGAGATGCGACATCGTCATAGCTGTACATGTTTGCAATGTCAGCCTCTGCACCAGCTTGTAGGGGTTCCCCGCCTTCAGAATAATTAACATTGTTTCTGTTCAAAGAGAACTCAGATAGATTGGGGTCGGCTGGATAGTGAAGGTCTGCCTGGTTGTGAGGGCGCAAAGGAAGAGTTGCATTGGGGACGGGTAGGGTGTTGGTGTGTCGGGGCTGAGGCACCACTCTTTGTGCGGTGGGTTGCATGGACATGGACGTTCCGGCACGTGGAATAGCATCGTGGTTGAATGACATGGCACTATGTCCACGAGGGAGAGGGTCGCTTACACGCATGGCATTCATGCTATCAACAAGGGCAGATGCATCGCGGTGGATGGACGGCAGAGGGCCAACACGGTCAGGGAAGGCATCATACTCCGGCGGCCCTCTGGAAGACAAAGAAGGGATGGAAGTGTTAGCATGACGCATGAAGGTGGCTTCTATAGTGATGGCTCGTCAAAAAGGAGTGTCTGGTATATCTTTGAAGAACATACGCGGAGGTGGGTAGAAGTCATCCGCAGGAGGGTCAGGATCGTGAGGGAAACCGCCTGGGGTCCAGTTTGGATGACCATTCGGATGAAATACGCCAGGAGTGGAGTAGACATCTGTGCTGAATTCACCTGCTGAAGAAGGGCTCGTTTCGCTCTCCGGAAGATCGTAAGCGAGACCCGACATGGCCAGAATGATGTCGGCGCCTCAGCACAGTGCGACCTTGTCTTTCGAGTGAGCCGAATGAAAGTGAAAGTGCTGGGACAAGACGAATTCACGAAGGGGGCAGGTGGACGACCGTTCTCAATCAAAGTTCCCGCGGATTCTCACACCAAGGCGATAGTAACATAAATACTACTAGTACGCAAAAATAATAAGAACCAGTCCTTCTATGCCGCAACCGCCATCGTATCCGACTGGGCCTCCTGTACACCCTTCTCTGTGTCCTCTGCATCCTCCTTCTGGCCGTCGATGTCTTGATCAACGTCTGCTAGTCCCGATGGTTCGCTCTCAGCGACGTCCGGTTTCATCTCGACATCCCCTCGCTGCGTTGCGCCCTCGCCATGAACCCCAGGCCATTCCCACTTTTCAAACACCCGCTCGATCCGCTGTCGTTCTAGGCCACCGTCAGTCTTCCGAGCCTTGACAATAACTTCCCGCCTCCACTCCACAGATGCCTCCCGTCCTGCATCCTCTCCTTGTGTCCCATTGTCCCACCTGACCCATCGTTGCTGCCATCCCACCTCTTCCGGGCACGGGGCTTGCAACATCCGTGTCTCCTCTTCTTTCGGAAGATCCTTGACCACGTCCCACCCTTTCGGCTGGAAATTCTTGAATTGTACCCGTCCCAAGGTGGCTCCCGTCTCCGAAGCCTGCGTTTCGACGGGTGATCGTTTCCTCTTGACTCCGTTCACGTTCGTGCTACCATTCGTCAATGCCTTTTTAACTGGCCTGCCATACTCTTCGTCGTCGCTCGTCGTCCCCGCGGCCAGCCTGACACGCCACCTGAGCTCTCTTGCGAGTGCTGGGGCGTCTTTGATTCTATCCATAGGTACTTGTTCTTTTGCATCTCGCTTGGCTGCTTCGCTTCCACGCTCCATGGTCCGTACTTCCGAGACGAGGTACGAACATAAGGCCTCCAGCGACTCCAGGACTCGAAGCGAAAATTCTTCTTTGGCCCTGAGATCGCGGAAATATTTATCGGCCACATACCAACAAAGTCTGGCACGAGCAAGTGGTTAACCGTCGCACCCAATGGTCAGGATAGGTTCACATACTTTGTGAAATAGGGAAAACGGAATTTTTTGGGGACCCGTGTAGCTTTTTCGATCTCGATCACTTTGAGTTCTGTTACACGAGTAAGATTTTTGGGAACACAGATAATGTCCGGTACTTACGCGTACCAACGTTGTATGAGTGCAAAAAGTTACCGCCGAATACAAGTGAATCGACGGGTGTGTGCTGGAATATCTGTTGGAATGGTGCAAAGTAAAGGTGTCTAAACTCACAACAGCGTGTATCCAGCCGGTAGGAATGATCATGGTATTACCGGGATAAAGTGTGACTTTGACAACCTCGTCGACCATGTCACCTAGCCATATACTCGATTGTAATTCTGTCCCGGACCATCGCTCGTACGCAGCCAAATTCGCAGGGGTGGGGCGAATAAAGTAAAAGACCTTAGTCGGACATATCAGGAAATTGACACGAAAAATCTACCAAAAAATGCCTGCCTTGCATCCCCTGAGGATATGGTAATATACCGACGAGCCTGCAAAGTCGACATGCCAATCCTACATATGTTTCGTTACCCGTGACCTTGAAGATAATACACCAAGACTTACCGTCCAAGCCGATGCGACACCCATCAAACAATACAGTTGAACCTTCGGATATGCATGCCCCTTCCCTCTTCGCGTGCTTGGCCAGAATTTATCCACCCAATCCAATTCCCGGACTAGTCGCGGTGGCAACACCCGATCCGCCAGTGGGGTTCCAGAGATTTCAAGTGAGATTACATTTCGGACTTTGTCTCTGGCTGAAGGTTCTTTGTTGTAGTACTCGGCCCACTTCCCAAGCGTCCAACCCGGGGAGTTGGACTGAGTTGAGACATCTGCGAAAAGGGTGTTGGTGCTCCACATACGTTAAATCAGTGATCATACCTATGACTTCTACTGGGGTCTCGTGGCCCACAGTATCCGCCACGTCCGATACGGTGAAGTTGGCATCCGGCATCTTCAGCCCAAGCCCCTCTGGATTCTCAATGACGATGGGCTCCTTCATCGCATTGTCGTCGTTCTCCAGCCATTCAAGACCAACGTCGGACCCCTTCATGCGCCTGAACTCATCATCCTTGATCGGCTTCGACTGGATGACCCGCAGCCATCTGCTTGGGTCAGCTTCGACACCAGCGTTCAGGTTGGCGTAGTCGGGCTGTGCACGTTTGCGTGCCGATTTACGGGCGGGTGGTTTGAACGTGATCGTCCGAGAAGGTTTCTCGAGGACGCAAGATTGACAGTACCTATTTGTATGCATCATGCATGCACATTACATGGTTGTTCCGGTAATAGCTTTTAGCATAGACTTGCCATTTGTCGATTGTGTCGACGTCCGCGCCATTCCCGGCGCACACCCAATGATACCAATTTTTACAAGCATCGCATCTTATCCAACTCTCCTTGGAGACAGTAGACTGCGCTTCAGCGGGAAGGTCTTTGCATGCTGGGCAGCTGTCTTCCTCAGAGGCAGTTGAAACAAGTTGAACAGGGGCTTCCTGTTCCACATTGTGCGCATCTTCTGGTGCTTGTTCTGGTGGTCTCAACTCCTCGTCCTGTACAGGTACGGGTGTCAGTGATGACCTCGCAGACAGTGGTGAGAGTGGCTCCAGTTCCGGGCTTCGTTCACGGTATTTTTGAGGATTTGAACGCGTTGTTCTGCGTTTACTTCGAGCCATGTTCGAGCCGTGACTGAACTGGACACTATGGAGGATTTGTGTTGAGACGGTAGGTATGCACCTCACGGTAAAGTCGCCCGACTGAACGACGAGGAGTTTCGGAGGCGCCCAACTTAGGTCCCTTATGTAAAATTTCCTTTCTTGTCACCTGTCCATTGAACTGACCGGGTCACCTTCCCCGCAGGCAAATTTGACCCGTTAGGTCTCCTGCGGGTACCAGCAGCTTCTACGCTGGTCTGAAGACGCGACTCTCCCGCCCTCCAGACACACATGAATTTCGGGTGCACCAGACTTGACGAGAGCGAACTGTATTGGGAAGTTCAATGACTGTCATGAGATCTGCCAGGCTATTGGATCCAGCCAAGGAGGGCGTTCTGCCTGAGTATGTACAAAGCGTGTTCCAAAATTCTCATTCACGGGTAAGTCGTTTTTGTTAGTACAATACATTCCTGTAAGTAACTGCCGAAGTGAGGTCTGTGCGAGGTGTCCCCCCGGAAAACAGCCCAAACCACCACGGGACTTGTTGTGCTTGCTCCGCGACGTTTACGAGAGATTGATCATCGAGGGGAATAGCAAACATGTGCCCGCTCATGCACGTCCTTGATATCCCAAGGACTCACGCTCGCAGGACATGTTGCCCTTCCATGGCAACGGTCGTTTCGGACGGAACTGCGGCCCACTGGCGAGACCATCAACGTTCAAAGGTGGCACACACCAGTGCGTCCAGGACGGCCACCAGCATAAAAACATCTTGACATGGTACAGAGAGTTCTCAAGTGCAGCCGATTACTTCCTGTTCAACCCCAACACCCTGGTCTAACCATCTACGAAAACGCGACTCAGGGTGGCACCACCCCTCGAACCCTGAACACATGATTCAATAACAACTCGCCTCAATACCTTTTCCTCCTCGCTGAGTGTGATATGCTGTTCACTATGCCTGAGTAGATAATCAAAAACGAGTGATGCAGTCAATGGTTAACGCTCGTGCACATCCGTATGTCCGTCCTTTTCGATTGAAATGCCACTTGCTGACACTAATCGTAAAATAAAATAAACTCGTAAGTATGCCGATAAGAATAAGTTGCTTTCTTTAGAGATCTGACAATGCTCAAACGATGGGAATGCTTATTGTTAACTTGGTGCATGAGAAAAAGGGTGTGTTTTCCGCGTAGATTCCTCGGATCTAAGGCGCAAAGTGATTCTTTACGGTTTAGCGCACAACCACACGGTTGAGTCGCACCTTCAGGATTGAATTCCCTGGGCAAGGACTCCGGCAGGATAGATTGAGTAAGACAAAACAAAGAAAAAATCATCTTCAGGAGGCTGCTGTCACCTTTGGCACTTTTTGCATTGATACGCTGCCTCGCGGTCGCAACTTCTAGCTCCCAGAGTAGTCACATCAGCGGCTAGCCTAGAAATGAAAGGGGCGGGCTTCTTTGAATCTCACCGTTTCCCTTCTTCCAACTTACCTCAGCGCTCAGTGACGTGAGTTTTAATTATGGTGGTGATCAACACTCAAAATTTCCGTCCGATAGGTCGGGTACGACGACCTGTGGAGGTGCGCATTATCGACGCTCGCGCGGACTGTTCTTATCGAACACATGGTCATCGCGGTAAACTTGCCGGAAAGCACTTTATTGACCATGTTAACGCCCCCATCACCTTGGCCTCGTGCCTTATCCTTTTTTTTCACATACTTGGGATAAAAAAGGATGCATTGATCTAGGCCAGACCTGGCTGCGGCCGATAAGTTGTATGACATTTCTCCATGAAGGGTTTATCGTAGTGATATAATGCGCCGAGCCTTCTGCCGTCAGTTGTGATCGTTTGATCACAAAGCAGGGTTCGTATCGTCAATAGGCTCCAACGCATGGAATAAGCAAGGCCCCAGTAGAATTCGAGCGATGAGATTTCCAACCGATCACGTATTTCACACACGTTTGTTTTTAGGATGAAACAATGTTCTTGATTCTTCTACGTCTTAGCGAAATGAGGGGTATCTCGAATCTAGGGGATATTGCAGTACATCTAATCCTACAACGCAAGTCACAGTCCCATACACTGGCATACATGGCAAGAATTTTTGAATAGTAGGTTGCTAGGCCAAGGGAACCTACATATAGTAAGGTAGTTTCAGGACAGATATGGCCGGCGATTGGACGCGAGAATGGGTGAGAATCCGTCATCACACCCCAAGACAACATCAGTGGCCGTTAGAATGACGTGCGGGTCGAGAAAGTCGCCGGAGAATGGCGTCCAACGAGTTTGAACTCCTGACCCCATTGAATTACGGGAATCGGCGGTCTCCACGACAGAGTACGAAAACTGACCCATGTCGTCGTCGTCTCCAAATATCGGGACATGCTTCTTTGTAGATCCATGCATAGATCCCATGATCAGATGGTGGGGTGGAGAAATTGGCGAGAGGCTGCGGTGGGTTACCGTGGTTCCTGGTATGGAACCGGAAGTCGTGGGTGGGGTGTATGTCTCCCAGCTGCAGCTGCCATCGTCAGTTAGCACGGTGTCTGGTCCGCTGTCGTCCCGCGGGAAGGAGACCGACAAGGGGGGAAGGGGTGGGCGTGCTTGTCCGGCCGCGGATACTAGGGAAAGGGACCGTGGTTTAGAGTCTGGAGCCACCGAGAAAGGCAGGGGCGTGTCGTCGTTCAGGCAAGGTGAGTGACCAGGGCTTTGCTTGACAGGAAATGTCATTGGAGATTGCTGCATATGCTGTCGGCCAAGGTCGCGCTCGACACGAGCCTCCCATTCGGCTCTCAAAGTCTTTTCCTGTTCGTGACTGCTGGAACATACCCACCGAACCTCTCCAAGAGCTTGAAGGCAAGCCATCACACCATCCTCCCAATCGGCATCCCATCCAAT
>JBBPKK010000747.1:0-16675 GCA_038089215.1 Tylopilus vinaceipallidus
ACTTTTTGTAACTTGAAAAAGAAACGACATAAATTTTAAAAGTACATGTCACTTTTTGACTTTTTAACTTTTTCGTCTTGTGGCAAGACGAAAAAGTCTGAAAAAGTACATGTACGTTTTCCTGATGCGATTGTTCGTTGCCGCCACTTCAATGACAAGTTTAGGCTTTCTGCCTCTTCTTCAATCGCGTTGGTGAAACTAAACTGCCTGTCGCATTTTAGTCAGAACCGGTGAGTATCCATCAATTATTCTCACTCAAGCCAGTGTTGCCATGGACGCCATCCGATTCCCTATGACCATCAATGCGTTATGATGGCTGTCATTTTTCACCGTCTATACGTCGCACAGGGGGAGTGAAACTGTAAGCACATGCAACTCACTCTACAATGACAGCCGTTAGATCCCAAACTATTAGACCACTGCATGTGAAGTGTATCGCAAGTATTTTTTACCTGTTCATTGTTTAACTATGCATACCTTACATAAGAATCCATACGGGGAAGGCGCGTGAAAGCTGTGCGATGTCATGGATGCACTGCATTACCTCCCACAGATCTTGTCGGTCTAATCTACCTCCGGTTAATCATTAGAAAGCATTGTGCCTTTCCGAACGCTTTAAGACGTTCAGAATCTGCCAATCCCTCCATCATACATCACCCACGAGGGTGGGTGATCGTTCGCTGCTGCTTGGTTCATCAACATGTCACTTAGTACCATCGCTCAAACGGCCGGTATGCAAACATCAAAGGTATTTGTCGAGCAATTCAAGTTGTTAGTCACGCTGCTGACAACTTGCTGGCCCCATAGTATTTCAATGGTATGTTGTAATCAAGTTTTCGCCAGTATATTTTCAATGTGTTTGCTGCAGTTGCCGGGATAGCAATTTTGGTATGGAGAAAACACTGATTCAGGAGGGAACTGCTTCTCTAACCCAATTCACAATGTTAGATATTTGATTATGCTATCACAATCGACGACGAGGTAAGTGTTTCGCCGCTCGACCTATATGTGATTCAGGATATTACAGGTAAACTGGATGTCCGGGAGGTCGTGGGATCCAATATGGGTCGTCTTCATGATCTCCAGATATGTACCGTTTATTGGCATGGGTTTGACGGCATATGGCATGTATACATGCTTCTGAATTCCACCGCATTCCTCATGGATCATTTAGCCGCCCTGCGCTCGAATCGGATGGTAATGAACCATATACTGCAGGAGTGCCATGAATTGACAAGCCAACAGCATTGTCGTTACAGTACAGAAGAGGGCAGTAAGTGCTTTGAACTCATGGCCGATTAGGATTAATAGCATTTGCTAGTATTCCATGCCATCGGGATCATTGCTTCCGAAAGCAAGTCTGTCTTGCTGCTAAATTGGTGCACAAAATAACCATTTCATAGTCCTTTTGATTGTTCGAACGTATGCATTCTGGAACAAAGACAGACGCGTACTATATGGTTTCCTCGTATATGGAGCTGTATGTAATCCTTGGCTCTTTGTTCGGGTGTTGAGCTGAACAGCCATAGCTCATCATCACAGCTGCTGTGACATTCTTGTTCGCGCCAAATCAAAATCTCATCCCCGGCTGTGAGTCGGTGAATTTCTGTCAACTGGGAATGAAGATCAAATTCCGTTCTTTTCGGACAGCTGAAAAATCACCTCAAGTTGGCTGTTACTTGATGTCATCTCGCAACGCCGCCTTCGTATACGCATCTATTTTAGCATTCGAAATTGGTGAGAAAACCCCTTCTGCAGCAGTTGGGGACGCCCTTATTGCAAATTTTAAAGTGATATTGATACTCACGACATACAAACAATATTTCTATTACCGGCATGTTCGTGACCGCAAGTCACTCGTGCACAGGGTCTTCTCTGAAGGCGTCTTCTATGTTGCTTGCATCAGTTGTGAGTTAAATTACTTATGTTTCCGTACAGTTCCCTGAGTTTATCACCGTATGCATGACCAGCTATCACAGTTGCCAACGTCATCGTAAATGCTGTGTTACCGGTTAGTCTTTTATTATGTCTGTATCCCTTTTCCTGGCTAAAGGTGTGCGAAGATCCAATACAGTGACCTGCTTGAGATGTGTGTCCACATACGCCATACCTTCTATCGTACATCCAGCTTACCGCTTCATGGAATTTCGGATATCGAAGCCCACAGATCACGCTCCACAGCGTGCTCTCATCAAGGATCATGTTTCACCTACATAGACATACAAGCCACCCTGGGGACGAGACCCGCATGGCGTTTACTACGATGATAGTTACTGAATGGGAACACACCAATGGTAGCATTAACGTATAACCAATGCATTACGAACATGGAAGTGATGAAAGGGCAGCACAAATATGTTCGCCAGCCACCATTCTGTGTGCATGCATGGTGAAGCGCACTGTAGTCGATCTCTTGAGAGGCTCTAAGAAGACCTTGATTCCGAACTGGAAATGATAGTGAGTGGCAGGCCGCCTGACTTGATACGCGGCCGGGCAAGCTTGGTTCTTATGATTCCATGACGCTCGGGAGCGTGTGTGCACTGGAAAGCTGACAGTACATCCTTCTATGGAATGACTCGGGCGCTATACCATGCTGAGCTATGGCTCATCTGAGTTGCGTATTGCAGTGGCACAGGCAATGTTGCAGGATTCCCGTGCGCGTTGTCAGGCCCACACCCGACATCGTGATGACACCAGTGTCATTTTTATGCGCGCAATGAGGGACGTCGGTAGAGTAGAAAATGGGTGCCGTTTTGGGGCCGTTTTGACGATGGATTTGGGAGTCCCAAAACCGATTTGAACTTTGACTTACCGGTGTTCGCTACCCGCAGTGGCACGGTGACGGAGCTTTAATCTGTCAGAGTGGTAGTGGCGACATGATTGAAAGAGCACGACTCTAGTACAACTTGGAATGCTAGAGTAATACTTTTTCAAAGAGTATCGAATAGATACAAATAGCTTGCTGGAGTCCTTGTGGAAGGATACCTTACTTCCCTTATTGTTACCATGCCACCGTGGACTGAACTATATTCAGACTCAGCTTGGACGGTGCCGGAGTTTTCCGAAATTGAGTCTCAAAACAGGTGTCTCGGTTTTGGATTCTCGTTGTTTAAATCCATTTCTAAAACGTCCTCAAAATGGCCCCGATTTCTATTCTGACATCCCCTAATACCTGCGGGAACAAAAACGGAATCTGACTATGAAGTATCGTAGTGACGTGAACCTTCTACCGGTCACTAGCTCAAGGGCCTCGGGAGGGGCCGAGCAGAGAATAGAAGAGAGTCCGTGTAGTGGCCAGATATGGAAACAAAGGTTGAATTAGAAAGCAAGCAACCTTCGCGAATTGACAGGGAGCTTCTAGGTTCTCACTGCACATCCACCATGCCGCCTGCCTGATCCGCTCCTATACTATTTTCTTAAGCTGTTACTTCGGCGCGACACCAAGAAACTGCAAAATCAAAGGTGTTGGAGGTACTCATGTAGTGATTTGCTGGGCCAGTCAAGGACGCTGACGTCCTCTTTGGCCCTGCGGTACTTCACTCGCAAGTTGGCGTATTTGATCCTATATGCTCGAAGATGAGGCGTTTACTGTATTCCCTTGCAACCGTGGCTATAAGCAGACTTCGGGATCAGAGGGTACGGAATTTGATTGTTTGTCGTAACTATTCTGTTGTACTGGAATAGTAACAGCGTCACCAGTGACGAACACCGCAATCTCTCGTTACCCAAGGCTACGAGTGGTCAGGGTGAAGTTCAGACTAACCGTTACAATTGTGTACAAACCAATAGCTTCAGTGTCCATCAATTATTCTGATCCAGGCTATCATCGTCATAGCGTCGTCTTGCGGCTAAATGAAGATCGATAGCTCTTGTCTCTTGTTCCCCGTGGCTGACATCAAGGAACCGAGACTGGTATGTACGTCTAGGGTGTCCCGCAGCAACAAAATACAGATAATGAACTGTGCAATGCACACCGTACCCATCCTCATAGTAATCCGTAAGCCTTACAAGAAGCAGGTTTTTGCTCGTTTCGAGCTGGCAGTGCAAGCCTAGCCATATGTGCCTCACAGATCCATATGGAGAATGTATGAGAATCTGGTGCGACGTGGAAAGCGCTGCACGACGCGCACAGATCTTCCCGACTTGATGGCACTTTCCTCGTGGCTTGATGGACGTGCAAGACAGAATTGTGGTTTTTCGGCTACTTTAACAGGTCCCTCTGAGATCTTGCGATTCGACCACCACACCTCACCCACGAGGGCACCTAGTTATTTAGCACCAACAAACATCCCAGACCGCAGTTGCATTGAGATGTCACTTAACATCGCACAAAGAGCGGGTCTACAAACATCGAAGGTTCTGTTCCGGCAACTCTTATTTATCACCCCACTGACTCGTTTGGCCCCACAGTACTTCAATGGTGGGTCATGACCAAGTTATCAGACACCATATTTTAATCCACGTATCTACTGAAGTTGCTGGGATGGCGATTTTGGTATGTATGAAAGTGATGTTCATCCAAGGGGAGATTATTCTCAAACTCACACCACATTTTCAGATATATGATTATGCTATCACAATTGACGACGAGGTAACCATATACTCAGCTCTGCTGGAAGGTGATTCAAAGAAAAGATCACTGGTTCACTGCATGTTTGGGAGGCCATGGGATCCAATACGTATCATTTTCATGATCTCCAGATATGCGCCATTCATCGGAATAGGTTTAACGGCGTATGGAACGTATACATGCTTTCAAATTTTCCTGCATCCCTCACCAAGCCATTAGCTGTTTTTCGCTCGAATTTGATGGTAACGAACCATATGCTGTGGGTGTATCATGAGCTGACAGGCCAATAGCATTGTCGTTATCATGTCGAGGAGGATAGTGAGTTATTTTAAAGCTGGTAAATCAGGGGATCACGATTTACTCCAATGGTGACTTTCTGGTATTCCACGTCATCGGGATCATCGCATCAGAGAGCAAGTACATCAAGTTGCCACGTTGGTGCACAATTTAACCATATTACAGCCCTCTTAGTTGTTCGAGCATATGCTTTCTGAAACGGAGACAGAGGTACTATACGGGTTCTTCGTATACGGAGCTGTATGGACGCTTGTTCTGTGTTTGACTGTTGAGCTGAGTAATCATAGCTGCTTATTCCAATCAGCCTTACAGTCTTTTCATCTCAAATCAAAATTTCATCCCCGGTTGTGAGTAGCTTATTTCCTGTCAAGGGACAAGAATTGTACACCTTCACCCAGCTCTTTCAATGTTGACTTGCTTATCATCCCAAAAGTGGTATTAATTATCATGGTATACAAACACTATCATGATTGCCGCCACATTCGCGATCACAAATCACTTGTACACACGGCCTTCTTGGGCTCCATATTCTACGTTACGTGCATCGGTTGTGAGTTACAACTATCTGTGCTTGTGTGCAATTCTACGGATTCATGCATGAACAGTTATCACAGTTGCCAATATAGTCACAATTTCTGCATTACCCAAGGCCGCAGAGCACGCTACACAGTGTCCTCCCATCAAGGATTATGTTTCACCTATACAGACATACACCTCGCAAGGACAACACATGGACGGCGTTGACGACCATGATGGTAGACACGGAACGGGAAAATCCAATTCCATCAAGCTTGGAGGACGTGGAATGGTAATCAACCACGAGCTGGCACATGATGCCGGCCGCGGTAACCTGATGAAGTGCCTGTAGGTAAGTGCACGGGTCCCTTGTCAAAAATAAGGCATGCGTAACCAGGATAGACCTCCGAGAATTAACAGCAACCACTCTGGGTTACTCAGGCCCCAGGATCTAATACATATCCCCTGTGGTACTGAGTGTCAAGGATCAATATTACTTGCCTTTTAGCTTGGCGGCGGTGCGCAGCGGTCTGACTGTTACACTAGTGCACGTTCACATTATTGATTATGTCAATACCTTTCGAAAGTAATTGGGCGGGCGATTGGTATATCAAGTTGATTTGGGCTCAAGGTAACTCTATGGGGGGCGCGTGTGTGACCATCATGTGAGTATTACTACAAGCCGAGAAATGGTACGGTATGTACAGGCGCACAAATAGATACTCAAACAATGCATACCGACGCACAGCTAAACGAGGCCATCATAGCGACCAGCGAGTGAGCTACTCCTTTGCATATAGCCGTCTAATGGCCTGATTGGAGGGCTATTTGCCTGGGTACGTGTCCGTGCTACGAGCATAGGACGGTGTGTTCACTAAACACCGGCCACATCACAACCTGTTCAAGTTATCATGTCGCGCATATACACTGCGGCCCTCCTCAGAAGAGGGTTGAATCAAGATTGAGATTGAAGTACACAGTGGGATGGCAGCAGTACGAAGGGACTATGAAACAATATTAATTTTGTGAGACCGATTGCGAGGTTAGCAGCAAGATGAAGAAAGCGAGCTCGGTGCATATCTACCCTTAGTATAGAAACCAATCGAGGGGTCTCTGTCACATGAATGTCAGCCAAGTATCAACCGAGACTACGGGTTGCTATGCTTATTCGTTTGCGTGGGCAATATGTTGAACGGCGTAAGTATCCGGAGTAGTCTTCGACATCGTCAACAAGGGTGCATCAGGCAAAGCGTCTGATTCGTTGGGTCCTGAAACTAAGTGAGCGCCACGCGAAAGAGTGGTAACAACGTACGTATTCATGCCTCAAGGGTTAGGCTCTAGTGTTCTGAGCTCGACTAGAAGGATGCAGTGGTATAAACGACAACAACCCATACCAGGGAGAAGAGAGCTGCCCTCGCATCAAAAGGGACGTGACGCACAAGTGTGAGGATGAACAAGAACTTGAAGCAGAAAACGGCAAACCATCACAGTGAGGCTGAGGCGGCGATGTCAAGGGCAGTGAGCGCGCATATCGGACGCCAGTGTGAAAAGGCGTGGGAAACTGGCGAGCAAGCGCCTAAGGCCGGAAGCTACAACTCAGAAGCATGGAACACCTTCTGATCAAATCGGACGGTGGAAAACACTCACGTATATCTACCGCAATTAACGCCGCTTTCTGAAAGGCCATGGCATGACTCGTAGTATTTGGTTGGCTTGACTTCCGGCGCCTCGCTCATGACCGCCTACTGATTAGCGCTATTTTTCAATAACAGCCTTGATCAGACGGCTCAATTTCATCCAAGCTACCTAACAGACAATTTACATACTCTGTATTCCATGCTATCGACTGTTCGTTGCCGCCACTTCAATGACAAGTTTATGCTTTATGCCTCTTTTTCAGTCCGGTCGGTGCAACTAAACTGCCCATCGCATTTTAGTCAGAACTGGTGAGTATCCATCAATTATTCTCACCCAAGCAAGCATTGCCATGGGCGCCGTCTTCCTCATGACCATCAATACATCATGATGGCTTCATTTTTCACTGTCTATATGTCCCACACGGGGAGTAAAACAGTAAGCACATCCAACCCGCTCGGTAATAACAGCCATTAGACCCCAAACTATTAGACCACCACACATGAAGAGTATCGCAAGTATCTTTTACCTATGTATAGTTGGTTGTGTTCATTGTCTAACCATGCACATCTTTCATAAGGGTCGGCACGGGGAAGGCGCGTAAAACCTGTGCGGTGTCATAGATTCACATTGGTAGGGTACTGGATATTTCCCACAAATTTTGTTGGTCTAACCTACCTCCGGTTAATTGATGGAACTTATCGTGCATTTCCGAGCACTTTAAGATGTTCCAAATCTCACCCACGAGGGTGGGTAATCGTCCGCTGCTGCCTTGGTCCACTGACATGTCACTTACCATCGCTCAAACGGCCGGTATGCAAACATCAAAGGTATTTGTCGAATAATTCAAGCTGTTAGTCACACTGCTGACAACTTGTTGGCCCCATAGTATTTCAATGGTATGTTGTAATCGAGTTTTCGCCAGTATATTTTCAATGCTTGCTGCAGTTGCCGGGATAGCAATTTTGGTATGGAGAAAACACTGATTCAGGAGGGAACTGCTTCTTCAACCCAATTCACAATTTTAGATATTTGATTATGCTATCACAATCGACGACGAGGTAAGTGTTTCGCCACTCGACCTATATGTGATTCAGAATATTGCAGGTAAACTGGATGTCCGGGAAGTCATGGGATCCAATATGGGTCGTCTTCATGATCTCCAGATATGTACCGTTTATTGGCATGGGTTTAACGGCATATGGCATGTATATATGTTTCTGAACTCCACCGCATTCCTCATGGATCATTTAGCCGCCCTTCGCTCGGATTGGATGGTAATGAACCATATACTACTGCAGGAGTGCCATGAATTGACAAGCCAACAGCATTGTCGTTACAGTACAGAAGAGGGCAGTAAGTGCTTTGAACTCATGGCCGATTAGGATTAATAGCATTTACTAGTATTCCATGCCATCGGGATCATTGCTTCCGAAAGCAAGTCTGTCTTGCTGCTAAGTTGGTGCACGAAATAACCATTTCATAGTCCTTTTGATTGTTCGAACGTATGCATTCTGGAACAAAGACAGACGCGTACTATATGGTTTCCTCGTATATGGAGCTGTATGTAATCCTCAGCTGTGTGTTCGGGTGTTGAGCTGAACGGCAATAGCTCATCATCACAGCTGCTGTGACATTCTTGTTCGCGCCAAATCAAAATCTCATTCCCAGCTGTGAGTCGGTGAATTTCTGTCGACTGGGAATGAAGACCCCCAGTAGCTGAAGCCTCACATTCCATTCTTTTCGGACAGCGGTAGAAACGGCTCAAGTTGGCTGTTACCTAATGTCATCTCGCAATGCCGCCCTCGTATACGCATCTATTTTAGCATTCGAAATTGGTGAGAAAACCCCTTCTGTAGCAGTTGGGGACGCCTTCATTGCAAATTTTAAAGTGATATTGATACTCACGACATACAAACAATGTTTCTATTACCGGCATGTTCGTGACCACAAGTCACTCGTGCACAGGGTCTTCTCTGACGGCATCTTCTATATTGCTTGCATCAGTTGTGAGTTAAATTGCTTATGTTTCCATACAGTTCCCCACCATATGCATGACTAGTTGTCACAGTTGCCAATGTCATCGTAAACGCTGCATTACCGGTTAGTCTTCTACTATGTCCATATCCCTTCTCCTGGCTAAAGGTGTATAAAGATTCAGTACAGCGACCTGCTTGAAATGTGTGTCCACACACGCTATACCTTTGATCATATATCCAGCTTACTGTTTCATGGAATTCCGGATATCAAAGCCCACAAATTACGCTCCACAGCGTGCTCTCATCAAGGATCATGTTTCACCTACATAGGCATACCAGCCGCCGTGGAAACGAGACCCGCATGGCGTTTAATACGATGATAGTCATGGAATGGAAACACACAAACGGCATCATCAACAAATAACCAATGCATTACGAGCATAGGGCAGCACAAATATATTTGTCAGCTACCACTTTGTGTGCATGCGTGATGAAGCGCATCGTAGATGGGCAATGGTAATAGTGAGTGTGTTTCGATTTCCCGAGAGGCTCTAAGAAAACCTTGATTCCGAACTGGAAATGATAACTTGATACACGGCCTGGTAGGCTTGCTTCTTATGATTGCATGACGTTCTGGAGCGTGTGTGCACTAGAAAACCGACAGTACTTTCTCCTATGTACTGACTTGGGCACCATACTATCCCAGGCTATGGCTCACCCGAGTTGCGTATTACAGTGGCACAGGCGATGTTGTACTATGATTCCCGTGCAAGTTGTCAGGCTCACACCCGACATTGTGATGACACCATCGCAGCTAGTGTCATTTTTATGCGCACAGTACCTGCGAGAACAAAAATAGAATCCGACTATGAGGGTTGAGGGCCTCGGGAGGGGCCGAGCGGAGTATGGCAGCGTCCGTGTAGTCACCTCAACCACTGGCATTGTCAAAGAACTAACGCTGGATTTGAAAGCGAGCACTGTTCTTCACCGATCGACAAGGTGCTCTGGATGTTCGCTGGACATCCATCATACCGCCTGTCTAACTCATCCGCTCCTATGCTATCTTTTTAAATAATGTCACCTTGCCATTACTTCGGGGAGTAACTCCAAGAAATTGCAAGACTAAAGGTATTGGAGGTACTTATAGTGGTCCGCCATGTCGGCCAGGGGCACTGACATCCTCTTTGGCCCCGTGGTACTTCAATCGTGAGTCGGCGGATTCTATCTTATCGTTCTCGAAGATAAGATGTTTGCTGTATTCCCTTGCAACCGCGGCTATGAGGAGACTTCGGAATCAGAAGGTGTGGAATTTGATTGTTTGTCGTCACTATTCTGTTGCACTGGAATGATAACAGCGTCACCAGTGCATTGCCACAAGTTTCTCAGGATGCTCAGTCCCCGTGCCAATCTCTTGTTACCCAAGGATACGAGTGGTGGGCCGAAGGTTAGACTACCAACTCGTGGGCACTTCAGTATCCATCAATTATTCTGATTCAGGCCAACATCGCTATAGCGTCATCTTCTGGCTGGATGAAGATCGACAGCCTTCGTCTTTCGTTTCCTGTGGCTAGTATCAAGAAACCGGGACCGGTATGTACGCCCAAGGTGTCCCACAGCAACAAAGTATAGTTGAGCAGATAAACTCCATCTAAACTTCAAGTTGCGTCGCTGGGTGACATCGGATGGTGTATTTCAAGCCAAGAGTCCCATTTAACCACGTCCGACTGGGAAATTCTGCAACCCGCGGCGTGAGAAGCGGGTTTTTGCTCGTTTCGAGCTGGCAGTGCAAGCCTAGCCATATATGCCCTACAGATCCATAATGGGAATGTATGAAAAAATGTGGAAGGCGCTGCACGACGCGCATAGATCTTCCCGACTTGATGGCATCTTCTTCTACTTGATGGACATGTAAGAAAGAAGTGTGGCTTTCAGTTACTTCAACAGGTCCGAGACTCGGATCTTGCGACACGACCAATGGCACCATACCTCACCCACGAGGCCACCTGGCTATTTAGCAGCAACAAACATCCCAGACCGCAGTTGTATTGAGATGTCACTTAACATCGCACAGAAAGCTGGTTTACAAATATCGAAGGTTCTGTTCCGGCAACTCTTACTTATCACTCCACTGACTCGTTTAACCCCACAGTACTCCAATGGTAGGTCACGACCAAGTTATCAGACACCATATTTTAATTCACGTGCCTACTGTAGCTGCTGGGATGGCAATTTTGGTATGTATGAAAGTGATGTTCATCCAAGGGGAGATTATTCTCAAACCCACTCCACACTTTCAGATATTTGATTATGCTATCACGATTGACGACGAGGTAACCATATACTCAGCTCTGCTGGAAGGTGATTCAAAGAAAAGATCGCAGGTTCACTACATGTTTAGGAGGTCATGGGGCCTAATACGTATCATTTTCATGATCTCCAGATATGTGCCATTTGTCGGAATGGGTTTGACGGCGTATGGCACGTATACACGCTTTCGAATTTTTCTGCATCCCTAACCAAGCCATTAGCTGTTTTTCGCTCAGATTGGATGGTAATAAACCACATGCTGTGGGTGTATCATGAACTGACAGGTCAATAGCATTGTCGTTATGGTAATGTAGAGGATAGTGAGTTGTTTTAAAGCTGGTTTATTGAGATCATTATTCACTCCAGTGGTAACTTTCCAGTATTCCATGTTATCGGAATCATCGCATCAGAGAGCAAGTTCATCAAGTTACCCCGTCGAAGTACAATTTAACCATTTTGCAGTCCTTTTAGTTGTTCAAACATATGCTTTCTGGAACGGAGACAGACGTGTACTGTATGGGTTCTTCGCATATGGCGCTGTATGGGCCTTTGTTCTGTGTGCGGCTATCGAGCTGAGTAACGATAGCTTATTATTCCAGCTGCCCTTGTGTTCCTGTTCATTTCAAATCATAACTTCATCCCCGGTCGTGAGTAGTTGATTTGCTGTCAAAGGACAAGAATCGTCCAGCTACTAACATTAAACTCTTTCCTCACAGCGGAAGAAACAGCTGGCTGTTATCTGATGTCTTCGTCTCGCAATGATGCTTTGGTGTACGTGCCGATTTTGGCACTTGAAATCGGTGAGAGACACTTTCACCCGCTGCAGATGGGAGCTCCTTCAATGCGGGCTTGCTTATCGTCCCCGAAGTGGTATTAATTATCATGGTATACAAACACTATCATGATTACCGCCACATTCGCGATCGCAAGTCACTTGTACACACGGCCTTCTTAGGCTCCATATTCTACGTTACATGCATCGGTTGTGAGTTACAACTATCTGTGATTTTATGCAATTTCACGGGATTCATGCATGAACAGTTATCACAATTGCCAATATAATCACAATCTCTGCATTCCCCGTTAGTTATAGATCATCCCTCTAACTCTCCTCCATGCTGAATGTGTCTAAAGATTGAATACAGTGACATGCTAGACTTGTATGTCCACATATTCGTGAACTTGGCAGCTGACCGTACTGAACAACCAAGGCCGCAGAGCACGCTCCACAGTGTCCTCGCATCAAGGATCATGTTTCACCTATACAAACATACCCCTCGCAAGGACAACACATGGACGGCGTTGACGACCGTGATGGTAGACACAGAACGGGAAAATCCAATTCCATCACGCTTGGAGGACGTGGAATGGTAATCAACCACGAGTTGGCACACGATGCCGGCCGTGGCAACCTGATGACGTGCCTGTAGGTAAGTGCACGGATCCCTTGTCAAAATAAGGCATGCATAACCCGGATAGACCTCCGAGAACTGACGCCAACCACTCCGGGTTACTCAGATTCCAGTATCTAATACATATCTCCCTGTGGCACTGAGTACCAAGGACGCGATATTACCCGCCTTTTGGCTTAGCGGCTGTACGCAGCGGTCTGATTGTTACACTAATGCACGTTCACATTGCTGTATATGCCAATATTTCATCCCCTCGAAAGTAATCGGGCAGGCGATTGGTATATTAGATTGATATGGACCCAGAGTGACTGTACGGGGGGGCACATGTGTGATCGTCATGTTAGTATTACTACAGACCAAGAAATGGTACGGTAGGCACAAGTGCACAAATAGCATACTCAATTAATGCATACCGATGGACATTTAAACGAGGCCATCATAGCGACCAGCGAGTGAGCTACTCCTTTGCATATAGCCGTCCAATGGCCTGATTGGAAGGGTTATTTGCTTAGGTATGTGTCCGTACTACGCGCTTAGGATGGTGTGTTCACTAAACACTAGCCGCATCAGTGACCTGTTCAAGTTATCGTGTTGCGCATATATACTGCGGCCCCCCCCCAGAAGGGAGTTCAATCAAGATTAGGATTAAGGTACACGGTGGGGTGGCGATAGTACAAAGAGACTCTGAACAAATATTAGCTTTGTGAGGTCGATTAGGAGGCCAGCAGTAAGATGAAGAAAGCGAGCTCGGTGCATACCTACCCTTAGTGTAGAAACGAATTGAGGGAGCTCTATCGCATGAATGTCAGCCACAGTATCAAGCGAGACTACGGGTTGCTATGCTTATCCGTTTGCGCGGGCCACATGTTGAATGGGGTAAGTATCCGAGATAATTTTCGACGTCATCAACCAGGGCGCATCAGGCAAAGCGCCTGGTTCGTTGGGTCCTGAAACCAAGCGAGTGCCGCGCGAAAGAGTGGTATCAACGTACGTATTCATACCTCAAGGGTTAAGGTCTATTTTTTTGAGCTCGAATGGAGGGATGCAGTGGCATGAACGGCCACAACCCATAACAGAGGGATTGCAGCCGAGACCGTGTCCGAATGGATCACAGGCAAGGGAAAAATTAAGCAGGATGCCACTTTGGGCTATGGTAAGGCGCGGATGGTGATGCGATCTGGGTGAGCCGAGACAGCGAGGGCTATTAAGACGGGACTAGAGGAGGGAAGGGAGCTGCTCACATATCAACAGAGACATGACGCGCGAGCTTGAGGATGACAAGGGCCGGACGCCAGTGCGAAAGGCGTGGGAATAGATAGACAGCCGAGCGCTCAAGGCCGGCGGCCACCGGAGGCTACAACTCAGAAGCACAGAGCACCTTCTGATCAAATCGGACGGCGGAAAGCACTCACACATATCCATCCCAATTAATGCCGCCTTCTGAAGTGCCATAGCGTGACTCATAGTATTTGGTTGGCTTGACTTCCTGGCGCCTCGCTCATGGCCGCTTACTGATTAACGCTCTTTTTCAATAACAGCCTTGATCAGACCGCTCACATCAGTGTCTAAATACTGAACTGTGATATGCAAACCATATGGTGAACGTCATACATATTTGGGGGTACTCTCCATTCATCCGTTCATCTCTATTAGATTTATGTGTAGGGGTAGCACGAAAATCCTGTGCGATACCATGGATGCATTGCGAGACATGTAGATGACTCGCACGGATTTTGGTCGCTTGATCCGTTTATAAGGAAGCATCATCCTGAGCGTTTCAAGGGACTCCACATCTCGTAGCTTATCTGCCATATTTCACCAAGGTGTCTGGGGATTCACCGCTGCACAATTCCATTGTTATGTCACTCACTGTCGCTCAAACTGCTAGTCTGCAAACGTCGAAAGTATGTACTTGTCTGGTTACTTCGAGTTGTTTGACAAGCACTCAATGACTTGTTTGGTCCACAGTACTTCAATGGTATGCCTTGACCACACTTTCAGACATGATCTGCTGTAATTTGAATGTACCGACATAGTGGCTGGAATGACCATCTTGGTACAGGCTAAACGCCGCGTCGTCTCTTGCTAACCCGCTCACCAGATTTTTGATTATGCTATTACAATCGAAGACGAGGTAGCGATCTTCTACTTTGATTCTGCCGTGAGTCACATGAACATAGGTATGCTGGATGTGGGGGAGGTCATGGGATTTCGTACGAGTCGTCTTCGTGACCGCTAGGTACATACCATTTGTCGGTATGGGTTTGACAGCGTATGGTCAGTATATATACTCCCGAATCTCACTATATCTCATCAATTCATTAGCTGCTCTTCGGTCGAGTTGGATGGTAACGAACAGTACATCGCCGAGGTTATTAACTGACATACCTGATAGCATTGTCGTTATGATGTTGAAGAGCAAGGCGAGCGTTTTCAAGTTGGGGACATGACTGCTTGATGTCAACTGAATATATTAGTTTTCCATGCAATTGGCATCGTTGCTTCCGAGAGCAAGTCTATAAAGCTGCCAAGTTGAAACACGGGCTGACCATTTCACAGTCCTCCTGGTGATCCGAACGTATGCTTTCTGGGATAAAGACAAACGAGTACTATATGGGCTTGTCGTATATGCAGTGGTATGGATATAAGCTCTGTGCTTACAGCTGTTGACTTGAATGAACATACTAGTTCATCACTGGAACCGCTATCGCATTCATAATTGAACCGGACCTTCTCATCCCCGGGTGTAAGTACACGATTCCCCACGAAATAAGACTAACCTTTCTTCGTTTGTAGCAGAACCACCAGCCAAATGTGAGTTTATGTCCACCCGCAATGCTACATTGGTGTCCGCGATGATTTTGGCATTCGAAATCGGTGAGTAGCTCAGTTTACTGCAACGCCGGGAACACCTTCATTACGAACTTGTCCATTCTTCCATAGTGGTGCTAGCCCTCACGGCATACAGACAATATTGCAATTATCACGACGTTCGCACTCGCCAGTCACTAGCTCTCACTGTCTCTTCGGGTGGCATCTTCTATATCATATGCATCAGTTGTGAGTAAAACCGGCTCCATATTTTTACGTGACTTCATCATTCACCATCATGTGCGCAAACAGTCGTCGCTGTTGGTAGTATGATCGTGACTGCTGCGTTCTCGGTTAGTCATCCATCATGCTGCTATCTCATTTCCAGGCTGAGTGTGGATCGAGATCGAGTATAGTGACATGCTGGACATGTATGTTTACCTACTTATGGCCTTCGATTGTATTTTCAACTGACTGTTATGTGGCATTGGATACCCAAGACCACAAATAACATTCCATAGCGTACTCTCCTCGAGAATCATGTTTCATCTACGGAAAAGCAAGCATGAGGCTGATGCCACTCGCAACCAGTCCTCGATGCAATTAAGTACTGTGACAGTAAGTGAAGGGGATGCACGCCGTTCTTGGACATCGAGCTTGGAGGGACCATAAGCGGCTTTCACCGCGAAAATCGGAGTAGATTTGTAGATCGTAGGAGCGAGCGAGTGACTACGTCGATGCATTCCGAGAAAAGCTCTAATCTCGTCGTCCCCTTTGACACCTCATGCAATTCATTCAGTCTCACTGGTGAGGTTAGATAGGTGTTTGAATGTCCTTTTGAAATAGACGATGCGTCTCAAATTGTAATTAAGTTGCATGGATAGGGTGATATCTCGTTCACATCCGGTGTTCTGTCAAACTGTTTTTGGTGGACTGTGATGCCATAAATTGCACTGATTTAGACCAATATCGTCATGGATGCTGACCTGCAAACGATCAAACCATCACAACGTTTCCGACTCTCCATGCTGTGTTGGGGTGACCACGTTGGAATCAGAACGTGTAGAGTTTGATCATTTATCGTAAGTTTCCGTTCCGATCTCTTGTTATGTTACGTGCGCCCACCAAAGTGCAACTTGACACATTAG
>JBBPKK010000748.1:0-16661 GCA_038089215.1 Tylopilus vinaceipallidus
TTTTTGTCACAACAGATGGATGGAAATGTCAGCCTTTTCTTCTAGTTAGTATTAAGGATACTACTAGCTAATGTTCTGAAATGGATCATAAAGAGAATATATCACATTTTATTTAAATTTCCTGCCTTACAACATATTGAATAACAAATTATCTAATAGTTCTATATTTTTCCTGTTTTCTGTGGCAGAAAATGATGCAATGCTTGCTGTGAAAGACAAAAAAAAAAAAAGATGGTAGTGACCAAGGGGAGCAGCAGCATCAAGGAGCACGAGGGCAAGGCAAAGCCCTGCCCAATGACTGAAAAGGGGACGAAAGCGGTCGAGGGCAGAAAGCAGTTGAGGGCAAAAAGCAGTCAGGTATATATATCTGAGAATAATGTTAGTGCACAAACAAGAAAAAATAATGTTGCATAATCACCATCAGTGACTAGGGTCCTACGAAGCCACCTTGCTGATACCTTAAAACCCTTAGCCGATAAAACCCCCGAGTGGTAACAGGGGACCTACGACTCAGTTCTTCTCTCGCATTTTGCCGGTAAAAGCACCGAGTGGTAACAGGGGGCGTGTCGCTCGTATTCGCTTTAGAGGAACAACTTAAGCATGCTTGTTGATTCCGGGTTGCTTGTCATAACCTCCTTGTTCTAATTCACGTCTTCATCAATCTGAGGGCCATCATGACCACCCCGAAAGTTGAATACCGCCAGCTTGGCAGATCTGGTCTCCGAGTTTCTGTCCCAATCGTAAGTCCCATGCAAGGAGCACACACCTGGCACTGACCTCCCCGCGTGGCATAATGATAGCTGGGAACCTTGTCCTTCGGTTCACCAGAGTGTGTTGTGCGTTAGGCCCCTTTCGCATTCAACTGTACGAAGTCGCTTGCTCATGATGTATTGCGATCGTTCAGCCTTGGGCCCTCGATGAGGAACATTCTGTTGAAATCATGAAAGCGGCATGGGACCTGGGCATCAACACGATTGATACCGCCAACATGTACTCGAACGGCCAATCCGAGCGCTTTGTGGGCAAGTTCATCCGCAAAGTACGTTGTCGCTCCCCCGTCTCGTCCACCACACTCTCATCAAACTTTCGCGGTCAGCACCAAATTCCCCGCAACCAAGTCATCATTGCGTCAAGATGCTATGGCATTGTCCATGACGATGTGAGCGTCAACACGTTCCTCCATCCCACCCTCAAGGAC
Source organism: Tylopilus vinaceipallidus (assembly GCA_038089215.1). Classification (NCBI taxonomy): domain Eukaryota; kingdom Fungi; phylum Basidiomycota; class Agaricomycetes; order Boletales; family Boletaceae; genus Tylopilus; species Tylopilus vinaceipallidus. The sequence goes on from JBBPKK010000748.1 coordinate 1,199, forward strand.
CAGCGGCGCTACGTCAACCAAGGTGGCCTCTCGCGCGCGGCCATCTTCAACGCGGTCGAGGCATCCCTCGAGCGCCTGCAGACCCCTTACCTTGATCTCCTTCAGATTCATCGCTATGATGCCGATGTCCCCGCCGAGGAAACAATGAAGGCGCTCCACGACCTCGTCCAGAACGGTCAGGTGCGCTACATTGGAGCGAGCTCGATGCGGTGCTGGCAGTTTGCCCACCTCAACGAAGTCGCACGCAGACATGGGTGGACCACGTTCGTAAGCATGGAGGATGAGTACTCATTGCTCTACCGTGAGGAGGTGCGTTCTTTTTATGCGGGGATATCGGCAGGACTCGTTGACATACGGATGGCAGGAGCGCGAGATGCATGCGTACTGTAACTTCCATGGCATCGGAATTATCCCATGGTCGCCACTCGCTGGGGGGAATCTCGCCCGCCCCATCGGGACTGAGACTGCTCGGCTGAATGCCATGAAAGGCACACCATTGGAGGTGAAGTTTACCGAGGCCGACAAGATGATCATCAAACGCACCGAGGAACTTGCCCAGAAAAAGGGCGTCAAGATGGGACAGATCGCGCTCGCCTGGGTCGGTCAAAAGGTCGCGAGCCCCATTGTGGGGATCAATTCTGTCCAGCAAGTCCAGGAGAGCATCGTAAGCCATGTCACGTTGACGCCAGAAGAGGTGGCATATCTCGAAGAACCGTGCGTTTTCCTTTTCGTTGCGTCGGTCGTGTTGCGATTTCACCCTCGTATATAGATATGTTCCGATTCCTGTTCGTGGTCACCTCTGACGGCACGAGCCGATGTGGATTGTACCATAGCCTGTGTACAGTAGCAAGGCCGGTAGCACATGTCGATCCGATAACGAAGCTTGAATTTTATAAAGAGGGGAGGCCCTAAAAACACAAATACTCGAGGAGAAACAAAGTAAAAACGTTTCATGTCGATAGATCATGCAACACGGGAACCGACCGTCTGTCGCACATGCATCGACGTCAACCACCAACAGAACAAAAGACAAACTCCGGAGAGATCATCAACTCGTGCCATTTCGTCTGGATTTCCACGTGATCCTTCAAAAAAAAAAAATGCGTTCGATGGGATGGTCGGAGGGTGACACGGACGGACACGTACCCCGTCATTCTCCTCTCCACTGACCCCTCCAAGCCTGCCTGCATACTCTCGACAATCTACCCAATCACGCTCGCGTGCTTTCTTCCCTGCCCGCCCTCCAACGCAACGCCTGAGTGGCGGATGATTGGCACTTGATCGCCCCTCGACAGGAGGTAGCCGAGGACGGAACGATGGGCAGAGAAATGCGAGGGTTTGCTGGAGTTCGGGAAGCATGGACATGTAGTGTGTGTCCCAGACGTTGAGGTCTGGAAGGACCCAAGACGACACTGTGGACTCGGATGTGGCGAGGCCGGACGTGTTCACGGCGAGAGTCATACCTTGCGCGGCCTGGTCCGGAGGGTTCCTGAGGGTGTGGAGCCTCTCAAGGAAATTCAGGGTGAGTCACAGTACCGGCATGATAACAGCTGCGTTTAATGGAACACTTCCCCAGGCGACTAACTTACATGATAGCAAGACACTATCTGGTTGTTCCGGCACAAAACTTCTCTCGATTTACAAAACCATCGAGACCATATTCAAGAAACCGAGACCAAAGAGATCCCTGAAATTTCAGATAATATTCCGAGTCTGAGATTGAAGAAAATGCACTGCGGCACTTGGTCGACATCCTCCAATGGTTAGAGAAAAAGGTACATACAACGATCAAGGCATGAGAACATGTTGTTAACGTTAGCTCATTCCAACGAATAGTGTGTTTCTGCGATCAATGACACGTTGACAGTCGCTGGCGTCACAGAAGGAACACCTCTTTCACTCAGGGCCAACAAAATTGACGACTTTCTTCTGTCCTCTCGATCCGCAGGAGAAACTCGATTCATGTCTTTCAGTAACTCTCATAAGTTCCTGGACATGCTCCTTAATGTAGTGGCCAGATCGGTGAGTCTAATCCACGGAACTGAGTTGTGGGTCTAGCTTTACACGAGCGACAAGTCTAAAGCTAGTGTCCATACTTGGGTCGACATATTCCTATATCGTGCATTAGCGATGATTCCAGCCCCTGAATGCGTTGTTCTCAATGTCGAATACACGCTTGGGAGGGTCTCTGTGCCATCAGCCACGGGCGAGGAATTAAGCCTTGTTGGTGTCCTCGACTATGCTATTATCATTGCCGCTGAGGATGACAGTGCTAGTGAGTATCGAAAATATCCATGTTCCACTTTCTTACTCATCCTTTGTTTCGTGGAATAGAATATTTGTTAAATCGCCCAGGTACAAAAACACTTATGCGACGGAAGGAGTCCGTCTTAGGTTTTTTCGTTATCGAAGCCAAGAGTAGTCAAGTGTCGCTTGAAGGTTACACCAGCCTGAGTGGTCATAGAATTTTGTGCGGCTGCCAAGAGGCTCGGGTATGTTCCGCTGACTTTCGCAAAACTGAGCCCTGGAGCCCAGCATCTGCAGGAAAGACCGTGTCCGAGGCGCACTGACCAATGTTCACCAATGGATGTTCTTTGTCTTTGGCCTGATTTCGAGTGGGGCTGGCTCGTCATTCCGTTCTTCCAGAAGGCCTCTTTCGGTTCAAGCTACAGATGATGACGCCGAGTTCTCTGTTCCAGAAGGTATTGCCGATATCATTGCAGGTATTCTCGCATCCTGGGTATGTCTAAGATCTGATAGTCCTGTGATTTGTTGCCAGCATTTCCTTCGTTTCCTCTAGATTCAAAAGGGTTGCAAACCACTTTCGAATGATGAGTTGCTTCGCTGATATGGTATGCAAGATGCTGGTGCGCTAGCCGAAGAAAATGCCCGTCCGTATCAGCTTCTCGTACTTGACACGAGGAGGAATGATGTACACTATCCATGAACCCCGTGCGTGTTGAGGGGTCAATAAAACGAAAACGCGGTTCACGAGGCATCATGCCACTCTATATGCTCACCTCTGAATTTCACATACGACGTTGGAGAGGAGCGGGGAGAGACCCCCCCCCCCCCCCTGACACCCGGAGAGGACCACAGTGGAATGTTTGGGACGGAGGCTATGGACTATGTACTGTACTGACACCGCCCGGCTCCTCCAGAGGCCCCTGAACTACACTACCATGTGCGACGCAGTCGAAGCAGCGCCGGCGGGTCTTCCAAAAGAGAGACTGCAAGTTCTGCAGTGGTTAATGAGACCCGCGAGCGTCGGCCCAAGGAACTGTAAGGATGGTGTGAGAATGACCCGCGATAACATACATACATGTGATGCCGATGTCGCTCTTCTGGATAGATGAATAACCACGGTCCTAGCGCGTTGTCAATCGGCCAATAAGTTACAGCCACACCAAACTGTCCATAGTAGTTGGTACGAATACAGGTTAGAGTATGAACAACTGCGTATAATAGACAATTCAAAACTTGCCCGCCAGCTTGCCAAGATGAAGATGGCGCGTCAACAAAAGCAAGCACACCGAGAATAGCAGCATGCCACCTGGAATCCACCACAGGCATGAGACACGTGTGGCGTACGACACGATTGCGGACTTACCACCCCACCACCCCACGTCCTGGAAGCCACCCGAAGCGGTGTTGATGGCCCCGGATATCGGCGGTCCACCGAGAGCACCAAAAGCCGCGAAACTGAGGAAGAGGCCCATGCGCCGACCGACGTCACTGACATCGCCCATGGCCATTGCAGGGATAGGAAGAAGTGAGATGTACGTCCCATACGAAAAGCTGTCAAAGACGATCAACACTAGCGACGAACAGCAGCAGCACAGTACACAAACCCATAGATCACAGCAATCGCAATAAATCCACCTTCGCTTTTGGCGTGTGGCCACACAATCGTCATGACGGCAGACAAGATAGTAAACGGAATCATGACGTTGAGAGCACCTGTTGAGGCAGTCCGACTACTTAGTCAATAGATATTGCACTTGATTGCAGTCCAAGACGTACCGATCCGATCCCCCATGATTCCAGACAAAATTCGCCCCAAAGCGGAGGAACCGTTCACGATGGCGACAAGATAGAACGCAAAGTTGTTCGAAACGCCCGCGTCAACGGCGCTGACGGGAATATAGGTCAACACTGTCCGACGTACATTAATCGTTGGACAAAGGTGACGGAAGGGAATCAAGAAAACAGTAAACGCACCAGTGTAGAGTCCAAGGAATGTGATTGTACCCGAAATGCAGTAAACAGCATATGCTGGATTCTTGAGTGAATGCCAGTTGAACAGACCTCCCTTTGCTTTCACAGGGGGAAGCCGTCTATCAATTAACTATCACCAATATCATTGTCGTTCAGTTGTCAATGGCGCCCCGAGGAGAAGCGAAAACTCACAATATTCGCTATACCGAGTATGAAAAGCAACAAAGCCCCGAAGATCCGCATCGTCCATTTGAATCTAGCAAGCGGATGAAGGGAGTCGCATCAAAAAGAAAGGCATCTCACACATACCCGACTTCCGGTATCAGATTCTGGGCTGCGATGGGGAAGATAATGCCTCCAGCAGACGATCCAATCGCACTGACACCCAACGCTAGTCCTCTTCGTCTCGAGAACCAGTGCGATACGATCCCCAGTGACGGTCCAAACAATATACCACTCGCTATCTATTCGATGTGGTATCACGGCAGTGTGAGCTACGTACACAAAACACAAACTAAAACTCACCCCGACGCCTAATCCTTGCGCCAAGAAAAACTGCCAGTATTCGGTGCACTCGGCAGTGAGGAAGGTGACCACAATAAGGAGACAACTCGCGAAGATGAACGGGATCCTAAAATAGCCTAGGTCGAACATCCGTCCAGTGACGAGCCCTGGGAAAAAGATGAGGGCATACTAATCGCGTCAATAGGGTGGGACGATGATCACATCGGAGACGTCATGCATAACCAGGTAGCGGCCGATTTGACCGTCAGCGGATTCACAGGAATCGGGTAAGTAAACTCACTTGTACAGAACCGATCCATGCTCTTCAATTGATGTTAACAATGATATTTATGCGAGTAAACCATGAAGACTGACATGTTCGATGGACTGTCGTTGGGAAGCATCACCGTTTCGTAGTATTCCTGGAATATCTGAGCAAGCATCAGCAAATCTGCCGGTCCCAGGTGACAAAAACATTACCCCCCATGCAGTGACATACCCAAGTCTGTTCATCATCCAAAGAGAATCGGCTTAGACATATGAAACGCCAGCGAAAATAAAAGGTACTAACGCCGCAAACGTTGTCAGGCAAGTGCTGTGAGCACGCCACTGGTGTCAGAACTCTACACCCTTCCCAAAAACGGCAAGGGCACGCACGCAAAAATGACTGTCCAGGCTTTTAACCCTCCGTCAGGGGGACCGTCCGCATACCTAACATATTTTCCCGTAAACTGGATGGCACTGGCCACCTTTTCAACGTCAATCGCGTCCTTTTCGGTCCTCTCGGGATCTTTCTCTTTGAGGTGCGAAATCGCATCGTGTTCGTGCAGCGTCTGCAGCTCCACGAGGGTGTCGCTGGACTGCATCGGGTCGAGGATCACGGTCCCATCGACGCGGTTAGTTGAATATGCCGCGTCATGGGGATCTCTCTTGGCTGTAGCTTGGCTTTGAGGTTGTAAAGTATTCATGGAATCCATCAGGGAAACCACTGACGACCGCAGGGCATTCCGAGATGAGAAAGAAAAAATGAAACAAAAAGCAGGTCAGTTAACGTGGTGCATTGATTCGTGACAGACGCAACGATCGAGCGGGTAGCGCACCTATTACAAATAGAGACGGCTACAGAAAACGAAAACGAAAACGATCCTACTGCTCTTTGAACAGGTGGGGAAGAACGAGCGAATGGAAATATCTGTATTAAGGGGATGTATGAAAGATGTGGGGAAACGGGGCGGAATGGATGTGCGGTCGGTTATGGCAGCGTTTATATTCATCACCATTCCACTGACAAGCCGCCACACTCCTTTCAGCCATCCTCTCAGATGAGTCGAACAGCATATACGGATATGATCAGCTCGGGACTGTCATACGTGCACTGCAGGATTGTGCGATATGACCGGGATGATATGGAAATATGATTGAGCCAACAGCACACAATGCAGCATGATGAAAAAATAGCGGAACCTTCTCTTGTATGCTGGACAGCGCATGAAACTGAAGTACCGACTTTTTCGGGCGGGGGTCGATAGTACCCGCCTATCCGAGCGCGAGGTGCATTTATATAATCGCAGGCCGAAGGCCACCATGCTTGACGAAGCTGGAGAGTTGTGTCGCCCAATTACAGCAGCGCAGAGCGCCCAAAGCTCGGCATAAGAACCAAAAAAGTCAACCTACGCTACGCCTTTCTAGCAGGGATTAAGGCTTGAACCTTGCTCGAGGACTTGCAGTGAAAGGTAGGCCTTGTCCACCGACAAGGCACGCGTTTCAGTCAAACTCCCTGGCACTCCGGACGTGTCAGGCAAGAACGATCTAGCCGCTATCCTAACGGAGTGGTCACTTTGGCCGGGTACATCTTCAGACGAGCCACAACTTTCCAAGGGTGCAGGTCTCACCGGTAACATAATGCCACATGGTGCATGGCCATGTTTGGGCTGGTTGCAATGGAAAATAGCCGAGCATTACGAACGGACCGTGATCGACGTGCATCCTCGCCCCTCGGCTGGTGCTTGGTCAATAAGGTTGACCCGAGAGACGATGTGCGCGTTGACATACTAGGCAACGTGTCATCAAAACCTATACTTGGGTAGCACAACAGTTGTGGCAAGTGCCTGTGTTCGTGGCGGTGACTCGAGAACAAGAGTGGATCGGTAACATCCGATTCAAACGAGCAGACTCTCGCTTCGTTCTAAGATGGTTCGCATACCACACCCCATGTCATACACAACACGTAGATGACAAAAGATATTCGCTCGTAAACATAAAGTATTGCAATGCAGAGTTCACACCAGCCCCCATGGAAAAACCAATCGTCCTGTTTCATGATCGCGACAACACTTTTCTCGCCTCATCGCTGGCCTTCTTCGAATGCGTCAATGGTCGCGCTTGCCCTACGGATGGTGATATCTTGGACCCCACCGCCTTGGTAGCAGTGCTTTCCGGCTTCATCCCTGCCCCCGCCGCTGCCGAGTTCGCCACTACAACTTCCCTTAGCGTGCTCGGTCATTTTGCCTTGGACGGTCCACTGTTGGGAAGGGCCACCAGTTTCTGGTGCTCTTCCCGGCGAAGGAATGGACTTGGGAGGTTCTCCTCGTCCGGGACGTGTTTGAGCCGAAGACTTAGTCGTTGACACAGCCACCTCTTCCCCGCTCGACTCCGCCTTGGGCGTCTTGGACGCGCGTACTCGCGAGGACGAGGCCAGTCCTGTGGGGTCCGAGGCAGACGTAGGGAGCATGTTCACTTTCTGCGACGAGGGTCCGCGCACAGTGCCTCGAACAGACGGTTTACGAAGCCGCGTGGGCTGTTAATCCGGAAGAAGACTCGCCCGTCGACCCCGAAGACTGACCCGACGCCTCCGAGAGCGGCCAGTCTCGGATCGTCGGCGAGGGCGGCAGAGCCTCTTCTTCTGCCTCGGACTCGAAATCAAGTATTTTTGCAAACCCCAATCCGAACCTTGCGAGTTCACGAGGAGCGTGGCAAGTTCGGCCGGAGCGGGCGTCGCGTTGGCTGTCCGGATTACAAGTTCTTCCGCTGAGTCAGCATCGGTGGTCAACGTTTGAAACATCAAGAGCCAGGCGCTAGCCCGCTTTATAATTTGAATTTCCCGCCGCCTCGAGAGATATCACAGGGAGGCCTCAAATCCGAGTGCTGACTCTGTGCCGTCAAACCAACGCACGATAATTTATTGCCAGCAATCCATCGACGCCGCCACCATTTCAAAGACAAACACAGTCAAGAGCAACCGAGGCATGGCCTCAACAAGTTACTAATGCTTCCTCGATCATCAACGCGTCTCCAGGACAGATGAGCTAATTCTCAAATACAACGTCGGCGTGATCAGTGATCAACGGCCCCATCAAGGTTAATGGCGGTGGTCACGAGCTGCAAGTGCGGACTTCGGCCGGCCTGTGGCGGGTGTCAGCGTTATAGTCTTGTCACCAAGACAGCACGGCAAAAAAAACAAGAACGGATACGCACTCCGAGGAGATAAAAGCGTGCTACGGCGAGCTGGGCGGGGCCGTTGTACCAGCTTGGGACGGTGACGGTAAAGTTTTGGAACGCGTTCCCGGAGCCGTTGGTCATCGACTGTGGCGTAAAAGGACCGCTATAGAGGACGGCACCGAGGACGTTGCTGGGGTCTGGACACTCAGAAGAGCAGGGAGAGACGCCGATCACGACAGAAACTTCCTGAGTACCGCTAAGCGATGCCTAGGACGAAGTTGCCAGGACACCACTCGAAGGAGTAAGAAGAAGGTAATGGTAAACACCTACAGGTCTGTCGAGTTCCACAGTAATGTTCGAACCAGCAGTCACGGTAGTTCCTGCAACCGGCAAAGAAATGGTGAGGTTTTGCGCAAGTACGGCGCTTGCGAACACTACTGCACAGACAAGCTTTCCGAGAGGGCTGAACATGATATGCAACTAAACAAAGGAGGGGTTGGGGTTAAAGGCCCATTCCACGAGTGTCACCCATTTTATACGTCGACGAGAGTTAAGCAGCTGATCATCTCTGAAGTTTTTATAACGTCCTATTGCCCCGCCAACGCGCAAACAGGGTGGTAACATTGGGATTGCACATGTGGGAATTAATGGGGGAATGAAGTTGCGAAAGGCGCTTAGATCTCCAGGGGTATATATGACACTTGGGATGAGGGTTGAACGTTGACCATTGTCAGATACCTTGGTGACCGGCACCGGTGACACTAGTGTGACGGTCCAACACTTGGAAGCTTGACAATTCCTCGAGGCAAGTAGGACAAACATATGTTGAGGTTCCATTCTGGTTTTAGAGTGCGAATGTGTGGACTTTGGACAGTATAAGGAACATGAAAGCTGGCGGGCTGCAGATTAGAGGCTCATGGAGCCACGATTTTCAGATGTGCACCCTGACATTGACGTGCGACATAACTAGGGCTTTTGCAAGCTATGACACGCACACCCCATCATTGAGCACATATAGATCACTGTGGTCTAATGACCAGCTGGACAGGTGTTTTGACGGAAAATGCGGGTGCGCCAGTCTCGAACCTTGAAGCCGAAGGTTTACAATCGTGCCCCAGAAGGAATATGGACATACGAGTGAGCATAACAATGCATGGACTGTCGGTGAATCGAGGCACGTTGTTACTGGAGGTGCCTGGTAAACCAGGGCAGTCCTAGTAAGTGATAGATATGGTAGAAAAGCTAATCGTGGGAATGGACATAGATGGTAATGATTAATGACGCGTCCCTTCAGCGACTCACCATGTCGGACGATACAATTCTGCCCATCCCCAATCTCAGTCTCCCCCAGCATGTGTTCACCCTTCTTTCTCCTTCACTCAAGCATCTCCATGAAGATGCACGAAATAAGCTGCTAGATGGGATCAAAGCAGACAGTACGTTCATTCATCTACCGTCATCATTCTTTCTTGCCAGAACGTGCATTCGCGATCAGAAATGGTCCCGTATTATCGGCTTGTCACGTCCTCGGGTGCCCTCACTTCCGACCCCACTCTTCTTGACGAGATGGAGAAGGCGAACGAAGAAGAGCTCAAGAAGCTGGATGAACGGCTCGAGGAAGCCAAGAAGACAGAAGGAGAGTCCGAGATATCTGATGCACTCAAGGCGCGCGCGAATCATCTGACACGGATAGGGGACAGGGTATGCCCGTGATCTCTTCGTCGTGCGGCTTGTCTGACCTCTTACGAGGAACGCGCGGTTGCAGCGCAAAAGCTAGCACTGGAGAAAACCCCTGGACTCGGTTCGAGGATAGATATATCTCTTGCTCTTATTCGAATAGGGATCTTCTTTGGGGACAATACTCTTATTACTGAGAACCTTGGGAAGGCGGAAAAGTTGGTCTTGGCTCCGATGCATCACGCACCCCCTGACAATACCTTGCAGATTTATCGAAGAGGGTGGTGACTGGGACAGACGAAATCGCCTCAAGGTTTACCGTGGATTACACGCTGTTTCCATTCGCCAATTCAAGTCTGGTGGCGAGCTCTTGCTTGATGCCCTGTCCACGTTCACGGCTACTGAACTAATCACATACACCGACTTTGTCGCTCTTACGATCATCGTCAATACGTTGACTCTCAAGCGGCCAGATCTTAAGAAAAAGGTTGCCATCCTTTGTATCGCTCAAGCGCCATGACTTAAGAAGGCTGATCATCGTTTCAGCTCATTGGTTCCCCAGACGTTCTATCTGTATTGCCCGAATTCCCTGTTCTCGGTGACCTCGTGAACAACTTGTACGACTGCCATTACGCCAAGTTGTTTGTCGCGCTAGGTGCGTGTTTCTTCACGAAAGTCTTCGTGCAATTTGACTAATGGATCCACTTGGAATATCTGATGGTTCACTATCACAGCCACCCTTGAACAGACCTACCTCTTGCCCTCTCGGCTATTGGCTCCCCACACCCGTTACTACGTCCGAGAGATGCGAATTCTTGCATACGGTCAGCTGCTTGAATCATATCGTAGCGTCACGTTGGAGAGTCTGAGCGGGGCATTCGGCGTCAGCGTTGAGTTCATTGATAGGCGAGTTTAATTTCGCTTATGGCGAGCACGCCAACTCAATGAGGGATTTAGCGAGCTGTCACGGTTTATTGCCAACGGCCGGTTGCACTGCACGATCGACAAGGTGCATGGGATTGTGGAAACCACCCGGCCGTCGCTCAAGAACGCACAATACGAGAAAGTCGTGAAGCAGGGTGACATTTTGCTTAATTCCATACAACGGCTGAGTAAAGTGCTGTATTAATGGATCGCGTTGTACTGCAGTACCAGTGACGGTGAATATCTGGCACACTGGACGAGTTGTGGGAGTGGGAATTCGGTCTGCTGATCAATGTATTCGTTCGCACCACCGCACGGCAGCGCCAGCTAGTCCCTATCGGTCGTTCACCACCCTCATTACTGTGTCGGTCGTTGTCGCAGGGCTCACCTGGAGGCTGTTATCATCCGGAGGCAAAAGTCGGAGCATGGCGATCCGAGCAGAGTCCCAAGCCCATCGACATCCTATCTATTGGTTCGACGATGGTTCAGTGATCGTAAGGGCGTCCGACAACAAGGCCGACGGCCAAAGCGACATCGTGTTATTCAGGATCCACGACCATTTGCTGCGCAGACACTCCAAGCTTATTCTGAAACGCGAATCGGTGGAAGGGTGCGACGTCCCTACCATCACCCTTCCGCCGGCACTTGGCGTGCAGGTCCACGATTTCACGTCGCTGTTGGCTCATCTATACCATGATACGTGAGCATCCATATGTACGCATGCCGGATCATCTCGTTTTCTCATTAAAAGGCCTCCCGCACCCAATACAGTCCTCTTTCGCTGCAAGCACCGTTCCAACACGTTGCTTCCGTCCTTCGCGTATCTTCGCAAGAGCAGCTGGACCTCCCTTCCGTACATGTGCTGGCAAGATCATATCTCGCCGCCATGTTTCCCAGCGGACCGTCCCCCTTTGTTCACCCCAATCACCTGGAGGAGGCGCTGCATCTTGCATTGCGGTACAGGATTCCCTCCGTGAGTCCCCTACACCCTCAGATGTCCTTACACTCGACCAAGCAGGCTCTATGCGTACTCGTTCGTTTATTCGTAGATCTTGAAAGGGGTTTATTACAGCATCGTGACTACCATCGATTTTGAGCCCAACCCGGACGAACCCCAGGAGGAAAAGGCAGCATCTTCGAGCACGATGGCCCTGACGCCCACGGACGTGGAACATTGTCGGAATCTCATGAACAATGTCGTTGCGCATTTTACCCCCGTCTTGTTTGAACCGGTGTGTGCCTCTCCATCGCCTTCTTCTTTCACCACTTAGCTTCTGGCTTCCATGATCGACCTAACTCGGGTCTGTGGCGTGTCACTACATGATGTGGGTGGCGCATGGCCTCTCGAAAGCCCGAGGCGCTGTTTCTCTCTTGGTGTTCTACGATCCAGGTGTTCAGTACCGTTAATACGCCCGTTTCGTGTCTTCTAGCCCGTGACGCCACACATGGCATGTACCAACCTCTTGGCGGACAAGTGGTTTCCCCTCGTCATCCAATCCGCCCTTGCGGGGGACAGTGTGTATAAGCCGCTCGAAGCTCTCGAGCAGCTCAAACGAATTGACTGGGTCGCGGAAGGACTGTGTGCCGCATGCGTCCGCGAGAAGCGAGAAGAATGGACAGACGAGCAGGCAGACGTGTGGGCGAAGATGGATGGGTGGCTACAGTTGGACGAGGAATCGGAGTAGAGATTCGGAATCAAATCATCGGAGTTGATCAACCCATGAGAAAGCTGTCCATCGCGCGCCCACTGTGACCAACGTGCCGCGCCACTCGCAGGTTTTTTTTAGATTTCTATGAAAGTTGCACTTGTAGGCGTGCGTTTCAATTTGCATTTGTCGAATGCTCGTTTCATGCACGACAACTCCCGACTTGACTATTAGGTTTTCGTCACGCTCCACTACGTAGGAGAGGGACAGCGAGCGGTAAGTCCTGTAATTCACTTTTCCGACGCTTATGAACCGCCTATTCTGCCTATTCAAACGATCGAGTAGGATTCGCTGTGGTTAGGAATGGTCCACTAACCTCTCCGAGACACCCAGATGCATGACAAACGCTGTGTCCGAGGCGTATGTCATCATGGACGCACGAGGGTCGGCCAATCTCCGATAAGCTGTTTTACTAGTTCCCAATAAGCGGTGCTTCATAAATTTTATGGTGACCTATCAAGACACGCTGGCAAGTTCTTGTGGGCACGAACCCGCTTGCCGTTGTCGCATTCCTCCGAATGACGTGCATCACGCGTTCGTATACTACATGGCGCCACTTCTCATGTTCATCTGCAGGACGTAATGTAATTCCCGCCGCCGGTGCGAACCGTTTGGTAGATCCTTGGCCGACGGAGCGACATGGTATCTCGTGGTCGCCGCCCCGTCCAGAGTCCACTGGTATGATGGTCGACAGTGGAATCCTTTGACTAACAGAAACAAGCATGTTCCTATGAGTCACGCCAACCACCCAGCGATGAAGTTGGTTATGCAGGTTAAATGTAATGCAGAGGTTTGTTACGGGTTTCATTATATGTTGTGACGATTCCATCGGTAGGCGTCTTCTGAAATTTCCATCAGATGATCCGACTCCGACTCCGACAGGCTGTTCTTTAATGAAAGTGATGGACACCTACAAACGACGACGAACGGATGCATTTTTCATGGGATTTGCTCTCCTCTGTAGGTCCACCCCTCAACCCCGTGATGATGGTGGTGGTAGTGGCAGAACAGAAAATGCTCTAGGACGTGATCTGGATGGCCTGAGGGTATAAATACGCAGGTGGTGTGTCGAGCTGGTCTAGCTTCCGCGCCGACGCACTTTTTTTTCTGATAGTTTCCCTACGCATCGGACGTCACACAAATTTCAACACCCAACATTGGCGATTCCAACATGGACGCATCACAGGCCAAGTCCGTGCCGCGCCAAATACGGTATCGCCGCATTGGCGTCTTCAACTTGGCGTACGAGGACGCTGCGCTGCCATTGACGCTGCGCCTGCGCGCGTTCTTGCTCGAGGTGGAAGCGTTCCGCGAACGGGTGCCCTACGTAAAGCGGTTGCTCGCGGACACGGTCAAGCTTGCGCCGGCCGCGTTCGTCATGTACGTGGCGACCACCCTATGGATAGGCATCTACAAGGGGATCAGCCTCTATTTTCTGAGCGTCATGTTCGGTTGGGTATGTCGTTTTCCTCGTTTGCGTGCGCAGCTCTATCTTCATTTCCGACAGTTCTGGGACAGTTTCAAACATGGGGGATGGTTTCTTGAGGCGTACCGGTCCTTTGCGATGTCATGGATTTTAGTCACCCTGATCGACATCGCCGTTGGACGACTACAGTAAGCGAACCTCGAAGCGTGTATGCGTGGTCATTAAAGAGACGTGCAGTGCCCGCACAGTGGAAGTATTGATCAAACGTTTCAGAGCACACTTTATACCCCAGCTGATACGCGGTAGAGCAATTCATTCCATCGTTGTGATTATCTCTAACAAACCTAACCTAGCCAGTCTAAGGGTCGATCTTCTCTCGGTACAGGGTACGCTCCGTGCACGTGGTTCTTCCCGAAATGGGCTGACGCACAGCTACTAGACGTACTCGAGCGCTTTCCTATCGAGGGACGGTACGGGTCAGAGTTCCCGGGCGGCCCGTTTTTGAGGCAATCAAGTCAAGCGGTGGAGCGATTCCTCGGGTTGATCTCTCAGGTCTTCGTGTTGCTGTACGCCATCTCTCTCAAACGGAGCCCGGAGCGCGAAGTGCTGTCGTGCTTCTGTGTCGCGCGCGGGTTTGTTTGGTGGCTGGCGCCTGGGGACGACGTTGGCGTCTCAGGTTCGTCCCTCTGCGATGCGGTGTCGTCGTTCGTTGACGGCTTTGGAATGTCGCCATAGCGTACGTTTACTGGCCTCACGATCAACATTTCCAGCGGATGAAAACCCTCTTTGGGCTTGCGTTTTCGACCCGATATAGAGCTGATCTCGTGTTGGATGGGGTGGCGAGCTGTATCGAGACCGGTACGTCGGCGTCACAAGGACTAGCCTGATCTTTTTCTTATCCTGCCGTTGCTCACATGACCTGCACGCAGAATACCGGAAATCTGCAGCGCAGCTCGGGGATGTTGACGTTTTGGAGCCTTTGCCCTGGCAATGCGGCGCACTCGCGCGTCATTGGTGCTGGGATTTCTTGATGCGCCTCACGTTAGATCTCTCCATGGTAAGACGCGTCGTGGTCCGTGTTACTTGCTTCTCGATCAATTTTTTTTTTTCGCCAGGCAGTCTACGTGCTGATATGTCCTGGCTACCCAACCCCATCGACGGTGTCCTCGATGGTGCTTTGGCGACAAGCGACCACGTCGATTTCGTGCAGCATGTACACGTATACCCACGAAACGACGTCCTTGGTGGACATTTGCTCGCACGCGAAGCGACTCTATGACGCGATCGACTATCAGAGCGCGATGCCCCGGGGCACCGAACCCTATCCGCATCTCGTCGACGGCGTCCATGAAGCCGGCATGAAGATCTCTTTCAGGTGAGAAGAGCCGTTCTACGACGCCTATCACACGCTCACAGCGTGCCACAGGCGCGTCTCGCTGCGCTACCCGGGCAGCGACCGCGACGCGCTCCACGACGTCTCCGTCGATATCCTCCCCGGTGAGCTCGTCCTCGTCGTGGGCACCAACGGGAGCGGCAAGTCGAGCCTGCTCAAGCTGCTCGCGCGCCTGTT
>JBBPKK010000749.1:0-16640 GCA_038089215.1 Tylopilus vinaceipallidus
TCGTCACATAGAACGTCCCTGTACGTTCTCGCCCAGAATCCACGGCTAGCCCATGATCATTAACATCTAAATCCATACAAGCAAGCGGAGCGTACCGTTCTATTAATGGTGCATTTGCGCATTCAAGCACTTCGTGAGTATTCTTGGTGGAGCCGGATGCGAACGTGGCTGTCCCTCTAGCCGGCGGTGTTCCAATTTCCAGTGGATGCTAGTCGGGCTCAAGGCCATTAATCCAGCACATTCAATATGCGGAATCACTTTGGTTTGTTTGTAGCGGCTCGTCAGAACATTGACGCCAAACAACCATGGTGTGACGTACTGGCAACACCGTGCGGAAGCAAAATGACGATCAAGGCGGTCATTACAAACCGAGCTCCGCAAGCCGTCCTGGCGGGACGCGGTGTCTGAGTTTAACTGAAAATGCTCGTTTAAATTATTTCCCCTCTCCCTCTCTTGGCCCGCAATTAAACTGCTCCAATCTACTCGCTCTTATCAACATTTCAATGGACTCGGGGCGTCTACCAGCATACCGTTCATCGTACCTTTTACGCTTTCATCCTTACCCTAGAATAAAATCATCAGCTCGTGAAAAGATTGCGGTGAGATCACTTTTTCGGTGGAAATGCTCATCAGTGATCGTTGATCCGCAGGCTCCGTTATCAATACAGGATGATGAGCATTACATACCACTTGAATTAAACATGCCACACCCAGTAAGTATCTAGTTTTCGACGTTTATGATATTCGAATTGACGGTAGCCCTAGGAAAATGATATCACACTTACTCTCAAGCAGGCTCTTCCTGGTGCTGATGCTCACGATAATATGCAGTTACATCAGCGATGTTTGAGCGTGTTGTCCCTTGTCGTAAGCTATCGTACATGTTTTTGGGTTCGTGAACTAACCTCTCCACTGACGACAGGATCTTGCGCTCCTGTTCAGGAAAAAGATGTGTTCGCGAGACAACGCCAACTAACCACGGTCGCGTACAAGAGCTTCGCATGCAGCACCCGGAAGGCAACTACCAGGCTTGATTGTACATGACGCAATCAGATCTATTTATCCGTAATCTTCTACTGTAATCAAGTATACTCCGCACGTCGCTTTGCAATTCTCTACCATCGCTCACATCTACGGTAGAAACGCTCAGTTTTGGTCTATCCCGGATCCCTGGCAGTACATGGAGTTGGTGAGACATCAGCTTTATTTGCGAGGTGCATGGCGCACGAGGTGTGCATGTTTCCTTGTCAGTCAAACCAAGCGATCAATGCGCTCCATGCAAGAGCCGACACCCCACTGACTGTCGAGTACCCAACCAGGCGTTCTGGAGTGAAGGACAGGGGGGAGTTGCTAACACGACAAGCAGAGTGTGCGATTATCGACAATTCGTCTTTGTGTACGCGGCATTAGTCTGGCCATAACGAGTAATTTCTTTCCGCATCGGGTTTTCCCAGAACCATGCTGCAGGGGAAAGTGGAAATTCTTGTAGGTGGGGAGACCAGTGCGGTGAGTAAGACTCGCCAACAGGACACGTACACGGGGTAGATTTAAAAGCCCGTGATAGGTTCACGAGTGCGAGATATCTTGTGACATATCATTGGCGCTGGTTCCATGGATCGCCCGATTCAAACGGATGATTCAATATATTTCGGTGCACGATTGTTGGGTTTCCCCACGCGATGCATCAAGGTTGCTCGTTGTGAATGGACGTAGATGTCGAGACCGGCAGAAAATCACGAGAACTGTGCAGCCCAGGTGTGAGCTGCGCCCGTAGAGTGCGTCGAGAACACCCGCTCGCGGAACGACGACCGGTTCCTTTCTTCCCAGAAGACCTGACAAAAGTGTGGTTCTGTCCTCGACCCGACGCCGTACGTCAAAAACACACCGTGACTCCAATCCGACGGGACATCCCCCTGGATGATGTTGGGAGGATAGTGAGTAGGTGGCCGAAAAGTCAGGCCGCACAGGTTGTGTTGTTCGCAAAGGCGCAGGTTGTTTAAATATTGCCATGATACCTTCGAGGGATTGCACTGACTGACGCGGATACTATCAGGACAGTCCGGAAGAAAAAGCAGCAGGGCCCGGAAAGCTTGAAAATGGGCCGGCGGTGTCATCTGAACGGATGGATGCAAGCTCACCACAGGGAAACGTACGACGAGAACTTGAAAACTCAGAATTATCATCTCTGTGGACAATAAAGTTCCCATCTGTGACGAGTCGTCCACACTGTCAAATAAACAATTTGGCTACGGGCAGTTGCAGGAACCTTTGAACAGTTTGTCTTCGTTGCGGACTTTTGACCATGTGCCTTCACCGGAAATTTCCGGAGTAGCGCTGTCAGCCTTTTGTACATATTTGGAATGCTCCTCTCCTGTGTCCCGCAGCGTTGAGCGCCTACCTGACGTTTATCTAACCTACAGCGCTAGTAGACGAACTCGCCCGGTATTGTAGCCCAGCATTCCACATCCCGGCTGTTGAATATTGGCACTGCGATGTTCCTCCTTCACGTCCAAAAATGCTCATTTTTCAAGTTCAAGCTCACTAATATGAGATTGTCGCACTATCACTCACTATCTTCCACTGCTCAATCGCTCAATCCAGCCTCATTGACTAATATTTATCAGCTGGTGTTCTCATGCGATTCAAGCTACGAGTAGTTATGGTACTAGTGCCATGACCTCCCAAGCCAATACTAGTCCCCCTTACCTAGCACAACCATTCACAACGGACCATCGGTATTCCACCAACCCCTTCACGGTGTGTTTATGTAAACGCGATGACTCCACCCCACTTACCTCCTTCCATCTCATCGATCGTCCATATGGAAGCGTCGGAAGGGCTAATATGGAAGACGTCGGCGTAGCATGAAAGATTCACACCTCTTCTATAGCTCTTCACCCTTGGAGCGAGGGCTGTTATCGTTCTTATTAACTTGGTGAAGGGTGCAGGGTTAGTCGAAGCATCAACCCAACCCGTCGAAATGAACAGCAGTCGACGATACACCCTCTTGCAGTCGCCAAGCGCATCCTCTTATTAGCGCATCTGATCGATTTCAAAACCCACCTCGCAGGGCGACTGCAACGCCGAGGGCGTTTTGCAAATCTCTCGGAGCGTGATCACCCTACCTCTTCCCTCGGGTAACGGGTGGACGCGGGTGCCCGGTATGGTTCATTACCCATCGTAGCTTTGATATGGGTCCATTCATCTATATAAGTCCAGGTCGGTCCTCGCGGCCTCCAGGTTGTCGGTGGAAGCGCCCAAGCAGGCAACCTGTCCACGTTACCGTACGCGAGGTACCTCATGCGAATAGCCACCCGCTGTCCGTCGTACACGGGAACGAGGAGTCAGGTGTTCAATCTCTGATAGGTACTCGCCGCGGTTCGAATGCTCATATATCGACATCGCCTTTCCGGGAACGTGATTTGGGTATGTCTCTTCCTCGAGTGTTAGTACGACGCGTGTGGCACATCAAACTGGCAAGATCTCATGGCGTGGGTGATGAAATCGCCCAAGGGATCGAGTGCCAGCATTGAGAGCCGCGTGCGAATAGCCATTGATTCGTCGTCGTCTCCGCTCACGGAGATGGGACACTTGCGAATCAGGTGATCAGAGACGTCTATTGGCCATACTAGCACTGAGTGTGCGTGTTTGTGATCACCGACAAAGACACTATCAATCACCATCGGCATTCCACGACGGGGGACGTAAGAGTCAGAGCGATCGACAGGCGGGTCACTTGCGTTAAGCGGGAGGTTGTGCAAGTCACACGACCCTGCCCGAGAGAACGAGAATGCTGTTGTCATCACCGACAGAAGGTCGAAACGCGTAGGAAAGGGACGCGTGCAGCACGTACTCGAAAGAACAGACGGAAGGGCCATGCCTCTTAAAGCCGGATGTGTGGTGGACGCCGCTGGCTACCTAAGGTGATCGAGATATGTTAGTGCAGAGATGGATGACTTTGCGGTCTGCGCCCATTAGCACTGGTTTGACCATAGGGAGGGAGGACGGAGAGGGATCGGCGAACGGGGGTAAGAGGGCCAGTTTCAGATATGGCAGTCATATATTTAAGGTTGGTATTGTGTTTGGTTTCTGTCCGGTGCACTCTATTGAGAGGCAGGTGGTGACATGGATACTACTCCACGAAGACTAGTCGTGGAGGGCTTGAGAGTGGCGCTTGCTAATTTCGGATCAAGATAGGTTGTGCTTGATCGAACGATAGCAAGTGACGAAGTCAATGTGTTTTGCGGGCGGATAGGCGCGTGGATAAGACCACGGAGCTTATCTTAGTCTGACTCGTGGAGGCGGCACTGCGGCGTTCAGGGCTTCGGCTTCAAGCTGACGACATTGTGACTTTGTAGTGGCGTCATAGATCTATTGCGAGAGGGCGATGAAGTTGGGATAACATCACACAACGTTCATCATGGAAAAAAAAAGCGAGTGTGAAGATGGTCTGGGCCATCGACGAGGGATTTAGCACGTTTTGATGGCGTGGGGTAGAACACGCGTGATGATTTATGTATAGTGCGCATTGCGGTGGCGTTGAATTGGATCAGCGAACCTTTAGAGCGGGAGGAAAGGAGGAATTTTCCATTTGGGGGATGGGTAACAAAGTGCGTGCCAGATGGGATAATGAACGGGGGGAGAGTTTCACGGGATGACGGGAACGGGGCGAGGACGCGAGGACGGCGAACGATGGGCTGTGTGGTGTCTGATTACGTTAGCAGCCATGCCAAGCTGAGAGGATGCCGAATGGATGCCGAGATGCCTAAAAGGGGAAGAACGCGAGCAGGACGCACTGCATCCTGCAAGGCGGTGCTTTGGAGAGCGACCTTGCAGCCAACTACAAGAGGGCCGCCTTCTCTCGTCACTCGTCCGTCTCAGCCCCCCAGCCTGGTGTGAGATGGATTATTCCGATTTGCCCCAGCAACCCTCTCACCCGTCCCAGGCGTCCCCTCAGCGCGTCTGGCCCCCGCACCTCCTGACCCCTTCACAGCAAGCCCCGTCCACGCACCAGGCCCAGCAGCAGCAGGGCCCCTTTCCCTCCCCAATCTCGCCTCCAGGCTCCTATTTCTTTCCGGGACAGAACCCTGCCCAGCAACAGCAGCCCTGCCCACCACAGACGTCACCAGCCACAGATTCGCGTCCGACCTCATCAAGCCTCTCCCTCAATCTCAGCGGGCTCTCCGTCGCATCGCCACCGACCCTATCGCCCATCGGGCCTCACCAAGCACAGCCTGGCCAGCTCCACCCACACCAGCTCCATGCACACCACCCGATCCCCCATCCGCCCCATCACTCGCACTCCCATTCGCATTCAAGTGGGTCTTCCATATCCCCGATAACACCCGTCTCTCCCCCGAACATGCCCCTGCTCTCACCGCAACCTCAGTTCACCTACAACCTCGAAGATACCATGGCTTCCCCCGCTGGTTTATCTCCCTCCCCAGATCCTACTCAGAGACGGCCCAGTACTGGGTCCCACAGCACCCCCTCTTCAGAGCTTGGCGTCGAGAAAAGCGTGCCTCGAAAACGCAGCTTCACCAACGCACTCCCCATCTCCCCGACCGCTGCGGCTGTACACAGCGTGCACCAGCATTCGCAATCCCACTCTTATTCTTCTTCACAGGCTGGCCAGCATGTCCTTCCTCCTTCCATCATCACGAATCCATCCTCCCCTCCTCTACCAACCTCTCCCACTTCTCCTTCTTCTCACCTTTCCCCATCTCACTCCCTCTCGCATTCTCGCTCACATTCCTCCCTTTCGCACTCCTCACAGCATTCGCGTCCTCAACTGGAAATTAACCCCAATCCTGCCTCCCCTTACGACGAAATTGATAGTGCTGGCACAGGGTTCGCGGGTCTTGGCGACGATGGCTCCGACGACGATTATGGCAGCGCCTCTGGCTCCTTTGCTGGCAGCGCATTTGGTGAATACGATATTCAATTTACACGCGTCCGTCATGAGTGCTGACTGTTCGGTTCTCTTACCTTCTTCCAGGCAACGCCAACTCGAAAGCATCCGGATCGTCGGGCCAACAAGGGCAGAATATTATGGGGAAAGCCGTCAGCACCAACAATTTTGTAACAAAGCTTTATCAGTAAGTTCCCTTCGCCACACTCCCGCGCGTGATAACCAGATATTCCCGTAGCATGATCAATGATTCTAAGTCGCAGCATTTCATCACGTGGACTGACCTAGGGACAAGGTATTTAATGTCATGTTAATCCTCGAAGATGTTCAAATGTCGACTTGATGTGATTACCTGCTCAGTTTTGTCGTGTCCAATGTGGGCGAGTTTAGCAGAAGCATACTGGGATCACATTTCAAGCACAACAATGTACACTTACTCGGCCTTTATATTTGACTTCGATTCTGATTATATGTGCAGTTTTCGTCCTTTGTTCGTCAACTCAACATGTATGGATTTCACAAGATCAATAGGGTGCGTTGCACACGCCCTGCTTGGCTTATCTTGGTCGTAATGATCGCATTTAATCAATATCCTTCCCGGGCTACCTTGGAACCTCATTTCCATATTTGCGTATATGCGCAATGCTGCACGCATGCATGCATCGTTGAAAACGTAACTGTGTGCGCTTGCGATCATCGTCGCAATAGACCCCGCGCGCTCAACGCACATCCTCCACTCCCCAAACATGGGAGTTTTCCCACCCGAAATTTCTGCGTGGCCGCCCAGATCTACTCGAAGCGATAAAACGCAAGGCGTTGGAACCTGACCCAAGAGAGAGGAACCGGTGAGGTTATTTGTTGTGGGCCTACGTAACATGAGTGCCAACATGCTGTGTCTTCGAATAGTGTCGAACTTCCTGGTGAAGTTGCGCGCTTACTAACCGAACTTCGCGAAGAGAACCGCGCGCTCTGGCGAGAAGTCAAATCCTTAAGTAGCCGTGTACCCCAAAACGTATCGACTCAGGGGCTAGTGACAACGAACTTTGGTGGCTCCCCGGTCGCGCCTAATGCTCAGGTGGGTTTGGGAGGGGGTCATGTCCTTACGCACTCGAGGTCATCTTCGAATTTGGGAGGCGACGAGGGCGAAAGGGACATCGACTGGGAGGATGATGATGGTTTGAGTGCAGCCGTCGGTGGTCCCATGACAGGAGTTGGAATTGGGTTGGGTGGAAGTCAAGGCGGAGAAGAATGGGACGCTCAGATGTCCCGCTTCAACTTTGGGGCCAGTGGCGGACTGAACGTACCCGGGTTCAGCTTCAACACATATGGAACAGGGCTTGGGGGAGAGGAGTGGAAACGGTGGGCGGAAGGTGAGATTTTCAAAGAGAAGAAAAGAGTCGAGAGGCTTGTAGGTATTGTCAAAGGGCTAGTGGAGAAAGGCGGTATTATTGCAGGTTCGAGCATTGATCAAGAATCAGATGGAAGTAAGTCCGGTTTTCTCTGCTTGTTATTGCACGCTGAGTAGGACACTTAGTCTCATCGAACATTGTGCATGAGCTCCACGAGCTTTCTATGTCCTTTGACGCTTCTTCATCTCCCATAGCGATGCCAATACCCTCACCATCGCCATCCCCTTCACCGCACCAGTTTACACGCCAGCAACATTCGCCAAACATTTACATCATCTCACCGACGTCACCCTCCCCCTATCCCAGCTCACATTCTCGATCGCCATCCCGTGAATCACACACCAACACCAATCCAGTCGCACAGACAACCACACCTACACTCAACATACTTAACTCGATACCTACGGGCCCCTCGCAATTTTCGCATCCTTTACACACACCTTCATCCTCGCCCACGATGTCCGATTACGTGCCCGGCTTTTTTAACCCAAACCCTAGGAACGGGAACCGTCTCGGAGGCCGTTTGGGAAGACAACCCAACATCACGCTCACTCTCGAGACAGACGACGACGGACGAATGGAGAAGCGCGCACGAACCGAGGGTGATAAGTTCAATGTGGGAGAGGCCATGGATATTGTGCCAAGTGAGGCGAGCGACGATATCAAATTACCTTCACCGATGTCAATGACGGGCGGGCCGTCGCCAACGACGGGTATTGGTATGGGGGTTAACAAAGTGGTGGGATTACGGTCGAGGAGCGATTCGGCACCGATGTGGGGTGGAGACGGAGCGCAGAGCGGATTGAGTGCGAACTGGCCTGGGAGAGGAAGGAGCGGAAGTTCGCTTGGACAGTGAGGGGCAAAAAATAGGTTACACGTACACCTTTCAACATTCGCCGTCTCTCGTTTTCTGGTGGTCGTCTTTTTCGTGGTCTTATCTTTGTAACTTCGTTTTTTTTTTTTTGTTGCACCGCTGGTTCTTGCGCACCGTTTTTTTATATCTAGTCGTCCGCCTCGGTGCGCGCTCTTGCTGATATTACCATTGGGTATCTGTCCCTGCGTTTGCTTACAGTTCGTGTCATTGTTCTTATTGTTCACCTCTATCCTATACCCCCTTTTCTTTATGGTTTTGTGTTTGTTTATGAAGTCCATGGTGGAGTCGAAACGAGGAACCACTGGGGATGTCCGTGGTGGCTGGCGCCAAGTCTCCTGTTCCTGGTACTTCCCCCCCTCGCGGGCTACTCGTCATGTGGTGTAGGATCCTAGCCAAGTTGTGCGTAGATTCTGTTTTTCCGAGGATTTGTTTCTCCCGAGTCTCGGCATGACGCAGGTCTTCCGACTGCGAAGGTTCTCCGATGATCGAATGGTCAAAGCAGTACGGATCCACGCTGGGTCTGAAAACAGACGATCGAGTACGGTATGTGATGCCCTTCGTGAGAGACATGCTTCGACGCGGAGGTCGATGATGCATCTTCATCGCCGAGGGCACCATCGATTGAATTCATGACGGCCGGATCATCTTCCACTAGGTGCCACCACCACACAGAGGCCCCCACGAGGTTTGAATGCCCTCCGGACCATCGTTTGATGCCCAGGGCATCGGAAAGTTGGCAGCGTTGGCTCTAGAGAGCATTTCGAGTGCGTCGGACCGGAGGACTGCGGGATCTTGGGCCCATCAGTGCTAACCTATCATCGCCCGTCATCGCATTCCCGATGCGCCCGAAAAAGCGTGGCGGTGTTCCTCGGACGGTATATGCACCATCCATGCTCGTTTCTGCTCTCGATTTCGCTGCGAACCCGAACAACGATCGGCACATCATGTCGGGTGTCCCCATCGCCCAGTTGTACGGCGCGCTGTACTTTGCCTCCGTTCTATCGACGACGCTGTACAGCATGACGTGCATGCAAACGTGAGTGGACGGCCAGCGTCACTCGTGTCAACGTGGGTTGGAGTCAGCGGATTGAATCCTGGACGCGTTCCTCCTCTCTCTGGCAGGTTCTTCTATTACGTCCAGTGGGTCTCCATAGCCACGTTGTTCGTTGGCTGAGCGCCGTGCCAGCTTTCGCGAGGAACCCGCATACGTGCAGAGCTTCGTGAGTGTGACCCTGTTGGTTCTTTGGCCGCTGTCGTGCGATGTTGGAGCTCCTCGCGGTCATACTAGGTCGCGACCGTCTGGTGAGGCGCCTCGCTGCTTCGATCCACGGACGTCATCGTTCACAGGACCCTTTCATCGTACAGGGCCCTGAACACGATCCACGAAGCGTTGATCGTCAGCGCAGGTGAGTGTCCTTGGATGCAGGGCTCCGCGGCGTCTTGGTGTTTGATGCGTGGTCATACAGCATACAAATACATCATGGCCGGCATGGCTGTACCGACGTCATTTTCGGACCTGAGTCCGTGAGTGCTTTCAATCACCCGAGCCCTGTGGACGTGTCAAGCATTATTGCCAGCGAGATCGTTGTGCGTGTCCATCTTGTGTTTGTAACCTCGCGAGATGAACCCGATCCATCCCAGCTCGAAACGGTTTTCACGGTGAGGATGCACATGTGCCGGGGGAACGGACGTTGAGGGTCGTCGCAGGGTTTGGTGGCGACATCGACGCAAGGCTTTTTTGTATACAGGCTTTATTCATGTACGTTTCTGCCTCAGATCTTCTCGTCTGTTCTTCACGGTCACTTTAGTCGGCAAGAAGAACACCTGGGCGCCTATCTTATGGGTAAGGTGTCTGCGTTGCTAACTTTGGTTCTGCTGAGGATTTATCCCTTAGCTTCCCCTAGCAATCTGGCAGATCGGTGAGATCTTGCAGCTCCGAAGGATAGATGTCTGATAGCACACGCGGTTGATATCAGTGTCCGGTTACAGTGAGCCTCGTGGTTTGCGTTGGTTTTCGCCCATGGCTAATTAACGACCTTCAGTCACCATTGCGAAGGCTCTCGATACCGTGGACGGGTTTGGCTCATTTCTATCGTGCCGATTGCGGTGTGCTCATCGCGTTCAGTATGGTCACTGTGCACTTTGCTACGCTCACGGGTCCCTTTCTCACGGTAGGAAGATATTCTTTGCATGCGCAGCAAGGGGAGCTGACCATTCATGGCAGGCAGTAACGGCCTCGTGCGTCTCCATTGCTGCCGTAGTGGACGTGTTGATCGCCGTCTTCTTCACGTGGCTGTACGCGCGCGAGCGCATCGGGTCGCCTACTTTGAGAAGGTAAGAGCGACGACGTCCGGCATACGGCCTGAACTCACTCGTCCGCGGAAGCACGGTGCAGCTGTTGCAGCGCCTCACGATGCTGGCCGTATGCAGCGGCATCTGGACGGCCACGTTCGCCGTCCTGGCGACCATCATGGTGCGTGTCCGCGGAGTTCGTGGTCCTCGTCCGTTTTTTTTTAAAAAAAGTCATGTCATCTGTGCGTTTAGATGTACGTCTTTCCGTCAAGCTTGCTTCAGGCTGTATTTCTGGTGCCGCTGTGTTCGCTCTATTGCAACACGCTGCTGGCGAATCTGAATGTGCGGGCATATATACGAGGCGAGATGTGGGCGTACGACGTGGGCGCGACGCGTCCGGGGGTGCTAGAGAGCACCAGCAGCGCCAGGGTGGAAAACCGGGGCCCCTAACAACATTTGGTATGCGTTAGGTGAGGCTGTCGCTGGACTAGCCATCGAGAACGTGAGTGAGGGCGTCCTCGGCGTGGTGTTTCACATTTTTTAACGTCTGTTCTGGGGTCGTTGGTTGTTTCTCCCCTTTGACAGGGCTCCATAACATTAATGTTTATGCCTGACCTGGTATCTGGCTATTTGAGAGTTCGGATTTCAACACCGGACGACTCTGGAACTGAGATACGCTATCCACAAACCGGAAGCGAGATGGGACACGGTAGAGACCACAATGAGTGGTCACTGCCGATTATTATTCTGAGTAATGGTATACTATCGCCCAGAGATAAACTACATAAAAAGAAATAAAGAACGAGCGGGCAGAATTTACGCCTGCCCAAATATGGATTGAAACACGCTCGGGCCCCAATGACAATAGCTTGTAAACTATGTTTAATGAAATCGCTAAAGAATGAATGTTGAAATGATCTGAGTAGATCAAGTTTGGTGTATATTTGATGGCCGAGAGAGTTGACGAGTGATTGGAATGGTACTGAGATCGTAGACGTTCGCGTCTCGCTCACGAATCTTTTTCCTTGCATTGAGCCTGGTCAGAAAGCTCTAATTTAGGCTCCGGGAGCACGAGCGTAGCTGAAAACTTACACTGCCAGCAACGAGTTCACATAACCTGCATCAGAACAACGAATTAGCACCATATGTATGCCATTGGAAGAGGCACTTGCTCCGGCTAACCATGAAGCCCGCGCCAGCAACCAAATAATTGTTACGTTGTGCTAAGAACTTTTCCCCCTCGTGAGTGATCATATTAATCACACAGCATAACAACTTGAGATATACCATGATACCGACGACGAGTGACACCGCGCTAGACAATGGGCGGTGTTCACATGAAGTGCATGGAGAGCGGAATAGCATGCTTACCAAGTGAATGCCCCAGTATTGATGCAGACGACCGCTAGATCCTGAATTATCGTGCGCTGTCTTCGGAAACCGGATTTCCACATGTATTTGAAGATGGCGGAAGTGATGAGAATGTCGCAAAACGAGCTCACAGCAGAAAAGGGCAGTATCAACTGATAACATAGAAAAGAGATAAGTAGTAGACGCTTCGACGCAACACACATAGCTTGCCGGAGACAAATACAGATAATCGACAGTTCCGACCCGAGTACTGAAAAGGGGACACTTCAGCATACGTTTGGATGAGAAATGGTGGGTAGACAAACACATCAACGCTGTACCCTAGAGTAGCACAGTTCATTTCCGTTATTCCGAGCCAGTCTACCGGAGTACGTACATGTGCCCAAGGCTGGAAAAGTTCGAGTTGTCAAGTCAGGTGCAATTTATAATTCAACAATAAGTTCACCATATTCAGTAATTGCTGTGACAAGCTGCAGAAAGCTAGATAAGTCTCGAATCCCATGTAATAGAGGTAGGGACAAACGATAGCAAGAGTCAAAGGCTTGTTCTTGCCGCTAACTGTGGGACGTCATTGTATGCAAACTAGGGATTTCATGGTCATGTCTCACTCGTCCAAACTCGGCGACAGTAAAAGCTACTCAACAGCTTCAGTACGTCGCGCCACAATGAAAGCACGTGAGACGCACCATTGTACCGCGAAGCAGATGTTGTACTGAATGAATGGCAGTAAGAACAGCATCAATGCCCTCGTATAAAACCTACATTTATCCATACTGCGATCTCCAGTAGGGAACATGAATGAGTTTAGCGAAATCTATCATTTTCCAACTTGCACGTACAGACCCGCCCCTGCGAGTCACTTAAGTTCATATTAACCATATATCGGGTGACTCAGGGCCTACAACGCCAGCTCATGCATGCAGTTCCATGAGTAGCTGCCATGACATGATATGAACATTTGCCACATGATTTGGGTACTCCAGAACACGTGAACAGTGTCTGTCAGACTGGGAGCGGGCGTTCGCTGGTGCACTATCAACTATCATAAAGCAATGACATACAATACTGTAAACACCTCAGTAAAATGTGTCAGGTATGTCTTGGAAAGAAAAATATGAATGTACGTACAAATGCTTTGATATGCAAGGCATCGTTCGGAAACCAAAGCGTGTAGTAAATTGTCTGGCCCAATGTAGCGCCATACATCCTGTTGACTTAGATAGATACTTGGGAGTTGAAGGAGGCCGAATTAACATACAGGATAGAAATCATATACCCTGTTTGATTAGTGAGTGCTCGGATGTTCATGAATTGACAGTAATGTTTTTACCTATTATTTCTGGAGCCCATTTCAAACTTACTGAACCATCAGACATGGCTAGCAGAGGGGGAACTCTCACCAGAGATGCCATTGTGACCTATATGCAAAAAGTGGAGGTCGGATGTTGAACCTTGTGACTCGGGTTTCTGGACGTAGAAGGGACGTAACAGGGATACTGGTCTGGAATGGATGTGTAACGTTATCGCTATCACCCGACAGCTTCTTAGGAAGGATAATAATGAATGATCGTTGCAATATCTAGGCAGTACCGCCCCCGCCAGCACCAGTCTTCACGGTGATTGGTAGAGTACCTGACAGTGAGTTGCCTTGCAAGTGGAGACTATGCAAGAATTCAAAGATGAGAGTAACTCGACCTCAGTACCTGTATTATTATCGCCCGCTCAGCTCTTAAATGGCAGTGGCTTCCTAGCGAGACTGCTCGGTTAGATAGAACACTCGGATTGCACCCGTGTGGCGGCCGAACAACCCCGGGATGCTTACGCAAGATGGCCTATCCCAACTTGAAGCTGTACTTACATCTTTGTATCTTATCCCAACTCGACTAACATGTAGTCTTTCTCCTATAGCGTCCTTCCTGTCGTCGCGATCGACGATAGAGCTATTTGAGCCTCGAGGTACATAACTCAACACTAGTTAGAGTGACAGTGTGCCAATCCAGGTCAAGGTCAAGGGTAGGTTCAAGATGACCCGTTTTACAGGGTCAACCGATTACGATGGCATCCCCTTCGAGATGATTCCTGCGGGCCGCTGTTGCATCAGAATGCCTCCGGCACCGCTCAACATACCATGATATCACGGCACGCTAAGACCCCCCGGCAAACATCCGGGAAATCGTGCCAGTGTTTGGAGTCTTTCGCCATGGTCTTGCTGCTCCAATAAAGTGGCCCCAACAGAGGGCCTATATTCTCGACGTTGGTTCTTTATTACTGAGATGCGGAGTCTATACTGACAGGTGTTCAACAGGTCTCCTGCACACTGCTCCGTGCAAGGTGGACTGGCCACCGCCGCTCGTCCCTTCGACAACCTCAGACTGGTTATTGACCACTGTACGTTACCGGGGTGCCGATCGGCGGCTAAGCACATTATATGGGCTTGTCGAGGGATTCTTATACCCACGCGCTGGTCTAGCCGCATTGAATATGCATCATGGTGTCTTGAATCCCACGCCCGATCAATGAGTCTTGCTCAGACCTACTACCGAGAAGTGTGCTGCAGGCTAGTATGCCGCCCGTGACTGCATTTTCTTTTCCGATACTCACTGACTTTGGCCGAGGTCGTGCTGTTCGATTGCAAGAGCTGCCGTACCGGTTGGCCAAGATACATGCAGAAGTACAGAGCGTGGTAGGCGGGTGATGGTCACCGATAGTTTCGTAGCGTTTGTCATCTCGAGCGGGGATTCGAGTCCAGGATTCCACTAGCAGGTGCTGATAGAGTGAACCGGCGTTCCATTCAGACGTGAACCCAGATATTTCGGCAGCTAAATCACGTCTATTTGAGTACACCTTATGACAATGTGGATCAGTGACTCCTATCCAATTACACGACCACATGTTATCCCCTCAAAAAAGGAATAAGCAACCCACCGCATCCCCCCCAGATTCCACCTTGACATACGAGGCAAAGGGCATCCGGAACAAGGTCGTCGTAGTGTCTACGTGTCTGTATCCGACTCGGATGCTGATCACACGCGTCGAACTCTGGCTCATTCATGGCCTGGCACATGTTCGCCTGAGCGAGCAAAGACCTGCATGCTGATCAAGCTCCGGACATCACGGGAATCCCAATCTCCGCGACTTCAAATCGTCCGTCCAACAATTCAGCCGCCAGCGTAAGATATTTCACACTCGGGAACCGATCACGGGCTGTTAAATCTACCCCGCATACGCGTTCTGTTGGCGGGTCTTACTCGCTGCGCTGGTCTCCCCATCTATGAAACTTTCCACAAGGCCCATTACAAGAATTTTCTACTTTCCCTGCAACGTGGTTCTGGGAAAACCCGATGCAGAAAGAAGGTACGTTACTCGCTATAGCCAGATTAGTACAGTACCGTGTACGCAAAAGACAAATGGTTGATTTGATCGTACACTCTACTTGCCGTGTTAGGACTCCCTCCTATCCTCCAATCTAGAACGCCTGTTTGGGTGCTCAACAGTGAGTGAGGTGTCGGCCCTTGCATGGAACGCATAGATCGATTGGTTTGACCGACAAGGAAGCACACACACCTCGTGCACCGTGCACCTCGTAAATAGAGCTGATGTCTCAGCAAGTGAAGCAACTCCTTGCACTGCCAGGGATCCGAGACAAACCAATACTAAACGCTTTACCGCGGATGTGAGCGATGGTCGAGAATCGCAAAGCAACGCGCAGAGTATACTTGATTACAGCAGAAGATCACGAATAAATGGACCTGATTGCGTCATGTACAGCCAAACCTGCCAGTTTCCTTCCGGTGCCGCATGTGAGCGACTCCTGTACACGACTGTGGTTAGTTGGCGCTGTCTCGCGAACACATCTTTTTCCTGAACAGGAGCACAAGATCCTGTCGTCAATGTAGACGTCAGGTCACGAGCCCGGAAACATGTACGATAGCTTACGACAACAAGGGACACGCTCAAACATTGCTGATGTAACTGCACATTATCGTGAGCGTCAGCACCAGAAATAGCTTGCTTTAGAGCATGTGTGATATCGTTTTCCTAGGGCTACCGTCAGTTCGAATATCATAAACGTTGAAAACTAGATACTTGCTGGGTGTGGCATGTTCGATTTAAATGGTATGCAGCGCCCATCATCCTGTATTGACAACGAAGCCTGCGGGTCAATAATTGTCGATAAGCATTTCCGCCGAAAAAGTGATCTCACCGCAATCTTTTCACGAGCTGATGGCTTTATTCTAGGGTAAGGATGAAACCGTGAAAGGTATGATGAACGATATGCTGGCAGACGCCCCGAGTCCATTGAAATGTTGATAGCAGCAAGTAGACTGGAGCAGCCCAATTACGAGTCAAAAGAGGGCGAATAATTTGAGCATTTTCAGTCAAACTCAGACGCCACGTTCCGCCAGGGCGGGTTGCGGAGCTCGGTTTGTATTGACCACCTTGATCGTCGTTTTGCTTCCGCAGCACGATGTTGCCAGTACGTCACACCATGGTTGTTTCGCGTCAATATTCTGACGAGGCGCTACAAACAAGCCAAAGTGATTTCGCACATTGAATGCGCTCAATGAATGGCCTTGAGCCCGACTAGTACCTACTGAAAATTGGAACACCGCCGGCTAGAGGGATGCCCACGTTCGCATCCGGCTTCACCGGAAATGCTTACTGAGCATTTTAATGCGCAAATGCACCATTAATGGAACGGTACGCTCCATTTGCTTGGATTTAGATGTTAATGATCATGGGCTAGCCCGGGGACTCGGAACGGGAACGTACTTTGTGACGG